>ML784611.1:117591-151680 GCA_009831015.1 Picea engelmannii
CGTGGAAAATCAGATCATGTCCATCTAAACAAGGGACAATTAATATTGTATAAGATGGGCGTTGTTTAACTGTTATATTTTTTTATATTGTAAATAAATTTAGTATGTTGAAAAATTTCTCAGCCATTTAGATTATATAATATTTTTTATAATCCCTCTAAAAACCCAAACATAAAAATTTAAACGAACACTTATAAAATGGAATGAGTATAAAATTAAATATATAAAATGGAATATATTGTTAGATTTTTTAAACTAACACTTAAAAAATGGAATATATGGTTAGATTTTAATATATTTTAAATGGCATATATCACTCTATACATTATGAATTACTTTGTCACCTAAAATACATATTATTTATTCATTAAAAAAAAAAAAAGATGACGTGGCAAGATCGCTCCCAAAGTCTACAATTATCTGCACGTGCTTGAAAAAATAAAAAGGGATCACCATCAACCTTTAACTCCACCAATATATCTGTTAGTTTGGTCGACGGCGCCAATATATTTCTCTGGATTTAATGTAAAAAACTGAGAACCTTACCAAATCTGAGCGTTTTCTGAGATGCTTAACCAAAAGAGTAAGTCAACAGCGTCACTGATGATGCCGAGCTCAAAGTTGAGTAGAGATTCATCGTCACTGATGATTCATAACTTCAACATCGTCACTCATGATGCATTTCCTTGAAATGCTTTTTAAGGAAGCAACATTCACAGAATGTATCACTCTTCAGTCATTTTCTCTGTGATTGTTGGATGGTGACTTGTGGCATAGAAAGTTAGAGTATTTGCCTATTTGGAATTTTTTATAAAAAATTATTAAAATTAATATATTAAAATAAATAAGTATTATATAATTTATTTGAAAGAGATATATTTATTTTTGCAAGAGAGGGGTAGGGTAGGGTAGGTACATCTCCACAAACTTTAACAATTAAGTTGTTGAACGTAAGAAGTTTATTGTCCTACAAACAAAGAGATTTTATACACCAATTTAAAGTTGTACTTCATTGTAATCTTAAAATTAAATTATTATAATAATAGTAATAACTATGATAAATAAAATTTAAAAATTTTGAAAATTCAAAATACATAAAAAAAAATGAAGTCCATAAATTAATACACACTATCTTTTATAAATTTAAAATTTTATTAACACACACTCTAAATCACTTGTTCCATGGATGGGGTGTTTGCTTGCAGAGATGATCACGCATCATGGTCTAATGAGATGGTTCAAGGATCAAGGCTTTAGGTATCAAGGCTCAAGGATCCCGACATCTGTGGCCTTGTACTTAAACTTTGTGAGGAGGATACATGAGATAATAGGGCAACTTTGGTAGTTGATGGCAAGCTCCATGGTTGCGCACACTTCGAGCTCCCTGTGCATGATCTTGTATAATGTTGATGTTAGTGAACATGTGTTGCAATGAAGACATGGTACGCCTCGAGTTTGCAAGCATGATGATCAAGGTGAGGTTAAATTGCTCGGTAAAGGCCATGACTACTATCGTGCTTTGACTCTGCTCCTTGTTGTGGTATGCTCTGGTTTTTAACTGGTCTATTTCTGTTAACATTGCTCCTTTTCCCCAAACGCATTTTGTCATGACTCCATTGGGAAGAAAACCTTGTCTTTCCCTTGCTATCTCTTCACGCATCGCTGAGGTAGCCATAGCCACAACTGAGTTTTATCAGGACTTTGGCGCTCAAGAGGACCAGGTGACCATGCCTATGTTGGAAGTGGATGTACATCTGGTTATGGAATTCAAGGAGGATGAGGAGGTTGAACATCAGGTGGGAGGTATAACTCTGGATTTGGGTTGCACGAGGACCCGCAATTCCAAGTTTTACAGGACCTTTGAGCGTTATTGGCACACCAAAACAATGATGTTTGTAGGGATTCTACCTAAAGATAAAGAATTTCTCTAGTTGAAGCACCATATGGAGACTCTAGTCCTTAATTTCTTTAGATATGAAAATCAAATCACCACACAAGATATGGAAGACAATACGCAAAATCTTCTTTATTATAATAGAAACCCTTGCGGTAGGGAAACACCATACAATAGATCCTATTAAGGAAAGGATCCACTCATGTTCACTTGCCTCTTCGAGGGGGAAACCTACTAATGAACTACCTCTCCAAATAAAATACTTCTTGACTTGCCTGTTATATTGCTTGAACCCCTTTATATAGTGTTATCAACAACCTAAAAATATTCTAGAGGAGGAAATTTCTAGTAAGTCCTCTTACATTTATTGCATTCACACCATGCCTTATTTAATAAAAGTGGCATTTATACATAACGATACTTATCTACTATTATTCCCCTTGGGTACCTCCCTAGGTGCCCCATATTATCCCCCCTAGTTACACTACATTCCATCCCCCTTATCAAAGTGTTGTCCTCAACGCTTGTTATAAAGTTGTACAACCATATACCAAGGTCCCATGGATAAATGTAGACCATAATGTTGAAGTAGGTTGGAGAGCTAGGGTCCCATGTAAGAATGTGAGCCACCATGCTAAAGTAGTCCAATCATCACTATAAACATGGGTATCATATCCAAGTGCTCATGTGAACTCCACGCTAAAGATATCAGAACTCAATAGTTAGTTGAATATGATGCTCCAAATATCGACATTGGTCATGTGGATCCAAATGTTGATATTATGGTAGCTCTGGAAGGTATTTACCTCCATTTGTGACCTTTGACGAGATTATAATATTTCATAAGCAAGAAAAGACTTGGATATAACCCTAGAAGAGAAGTCAGCTAAATAAAATATTATATACTAAGTGTTTGGCACCCAGAAAGAGAAGTTGGCCCATACATGTTGAAAGAAGCAATATAAATATAAGACGCCAATCTTCATTTGATCCAGATATCTTAGAATTGCAAAAATCCACTTGTGCGCACTGCAAAAGTCCAATTGTGCGCAAGTCTGGGGAACAACTACTGTCGCAGTCCTGCAATCTACATTTTCAATTTTTCTAGTTTGGAATCTCTGATCAATTTTGGTTATCTTTGCTTGGTACATTAACCTTGGTTGGATATTGGTTTTCTTCCATAATTCTTCTCTCTGTCAAGGTCAAGGTGCTCGGGGGTGGCATTAGTGCCTATGGTTAGGTGACAATATTGCTATATTGTATATGGTTAAACGAGCACACCCACTTTACTAACAGGTTATGGGCCCACACCTCCTTCATTCAGTCTAACCACTGGAAGGAAGCTAAGTGTAACACACCCATGGTGGGTGTAAAAGTTTTGTTCTTCTTAAGAAAATCACTATCCTCATTCGAGGACTCTATTCCATTATGCTCTTCCAAGTCCTTCGGGTTCTTCCATTCCCCCTATACTTTCATATGACCGTGGGATATGACCAGACTCCAAAACACCAGGCGCCAAGAAAACCACCACGTGAATCCTCTGAAATGGAAAATCTCCAAAATTCACGATCTGACGTTGTTGGCACAGGGGCAGACCCAGGGTGCAACGCTTCAACAACGCACCAACAAAACCCTAACTACTGGCCATTTTGACAACACCTGTGGAGCATATGAAGTCTCACCTGAGGTAGAGGTAGGGGTGGTTGTAGGACTCAAGTGTCTGCAACCTAGCTGGGACACAGATCTTTGATTACAATACTTAAAAGAGCACTTAGCGGTTAACATTCATCAGTATTTAACCTTTATTCACATCGCAGGTCGAAACCCTAGTTACAAAGCAGTGCAGTATTCACACGAACTAATACATCCAAGCACTCATCATATAGAAATAGATCAGATCTAGCATTCATTCACATTACTAAGCACTAAGATACTATTATATCAGGTGCATATAACATATATCATTGTACTAGGCATAAATCATATCAATAACATAACAACTATAATGCACAAAGAAACCACAACAAAGAATATACGTTGTTCACCTGAGTGTGGGGCTATGTCCACCAACTCTTCTCTTCTTTATTGTCTACTGTCAATATTCTACAAGAATAGAGCCACAACAACCCACTTTGCATAAGACAAAAGATCTGCGTGCACCTCGCCATATCCTCCTTCCCTGAGTCAGGTCACAACACAAAGCCTCTTTACAACCACTTGCACTTAGCTCTGCAAGTTCTCATGCACATGGTATGCACAAAGCTAACTCAGTCACATAGATCCAACTACTTACATCTCTTGCACTCAGCACAATATAACACTTAGCACCACTACTCTTCTAGATCTAGTGTGTATCTTACATCGTCTAGATATCTATTTATACATTAAAAAAGAGGCCAAGTCATGGGTAAATCCATGGGTTGACATCCCCATACCCATTACATAAACCCTAAACCTAAAAATGTCCTAAAAAGGGGTCGATATCCCGTGATTTCCGCTTCGCCTTACACTCTACCTTCAATCAGCCTGTTGAAGTCCCAAAAATGGTCAAACTTGACCAAGGTTCTCCAAAACTTGGTCAAGGGCCAACATGCCCCCAACACTCACCTGTGACTCATCCTGAGTCACTCTGATCTGGGTAACTATGCCTCAAATGTCTTGTTCTTGGCTCGAGCTGCTTCGACCTGTTGCTTCGCTAGAGCCTCCTACTCGGTGAACTCTTGAATAACCTTCTCCATCAAAGGTCCTTCCAAGCATTTTTCCACTGTGGTGACCACTTGTTCCAGTTCTGCACCTCATCCTTCAATCTCCTCAAAAAGTATGCAAGCTGCATCCTGCACTAGTTGGAGTCGCTGAGTCACTTCCATGACCTTACTTTGTATGGCATGGACTTGTTCTTGAACTGTGCATTGTTCTTGGGATCGTTTCATCCTCTCGACCGCTGGTAGTGGCTTCAACTATGATTGCATCATTGCTGCTTATTGCTTGGCCTCCTTAAGCTGTGAATCCAGTGTCCTTAGCTCAGGGTCCTATGCAAGGCGCTCGTAAATCTATGCACTTCGACTGCTGAGTTGTTTACATTCTAAGGCCAAAGTCTTGATTCTCTGGACTATTCTCTGAGAAGTTTCTTCTCTCTGGTATCGCACTTCCTATGGAGTGCTTGGAACTACTTGTAACTCGAGTTCTGTTGCCCTCTGTTGGAGCTACTTAATGGCTTTAGCAAGCTTCTCTACTTGGCTTTCCATTGGGTCTTCTTCCATCTATTCTAAGCCTGTCACTGAGAGAAGTGCTCTAGTGACTGCTTCTTTAAATCCAATCTACTATGTAAACAGTTGTTCCTTCTCCTTCTAGATCTGTGCTCTATCCACTGCAAACTTGGCTTGGATGTCATATTTTTCCTGTTGTGCAACTCGACGTTTCTCTATGGCTTACTCTTTTGCTTTCTTTAAGGCCTCTGTGGCCTACTCTTTTTCTTCCTAAAAACGACAAAGGTGAGCTTTGATCGCATCTGTTATTCGGCGTAGCTGGGCAGGCTCATCTCCCAACTTTGTTCCTTCTGATGACGGGGGCACAGTAGACACTATGTGGCTAGAGTAGAGGTCTTTTTGTACCCCTTTCAGCTCTGCTATTGGATAAATTCGTAAGTGCGAACACAAACCGATCTCCCTAGATCCACCTGGATCTAGAACAAAACAAGACAGAATAATACTCTTTCCCTAGATTTAGACTATTGAATGAACTAGAAGGCAAGAATCATGAACATACCTTATGATCGCTTCCTTGGATCTTTCTTGTCTAGCTTCGCTCCAATTCTCTTGTGCCGTCAAGACCAGTACAACTCAAACCAATTGAAGTGAAAACAACTTAATATATTCAACAGTTAATCTATGCATATGATCAAGGAGTTATACAATAAAGTAACATTAGCTTTATGGGAAAGGGACATATTACTGTATTAAATTGATAGAAAGCAAGGATTACAACCTGAGCCTTGATGTTGCAAACCTCCTTTCGATGGCTCCTAGCTCTGACATACACACTTGTTCACTTGCATGAAGAAGATCAACCACTTTTGATAACCTTGCTGGAGTTCCTAGCTGTTGTAGCATCAGTCCTTCACACAATCTTTCACTAATTCTCCAATATCTTCTTAACCTTGTTTGCTTCTAACCTTTTCCATGAGAATCCCCTCAATATATAAGAGAGAATGAATTAGTTACTTGGATAGGAATGATCCCAAAATATCAAGAAAGCCAGTACTTAGATAACCATTCGAATACCATCTCATCCTTCTAGAAGATTTTGTTCTAGAAGGTTTGAGAATTCATCTTTTTCCCTTCTTTAGAAAGAGTTCGCACCCTAGTAGTTAGACACAGTGTGAACTTCTCGCACCCTGGCTTAAGGCAGCCTGCGAGAATCATACATTCTCGCAGGCAAATGTATTGGTAGCTTGCGAACCTTCCTCAAAACTGTGATTTCTGGAAAGAGATAAAGGTAACTTTTCTCTGGAGAAAGTTCTAATGAAGAGTCTGAGTACACCATAATCAATACATCATCATGAAGACCAAAATCATGGATAACAAGCTTTGATTCAATTCTTTCATACATGGTCTCTTGTTTGGCTTCATAGCGTTATAAGATATCTTTTGAGGTATCTAAGACAATGACGATGATGAAATCTATGTCATCCACCGTGAGCACAGTCTGCATCTATGGTTTACTAGCTTTGGACTTCTTCCACGATGTAGGTTTCATGGGGGCAACCTTTCTTTTCTTGGAGGTCTCAACTTCATTAATAGGATCCCTAGGTAGTGTTACTTCATATTGTTTATGTTATTCTCCTTTGTCCTCTTCTTTGTCTACTTCGTCATCACCTCCCCCTCCAGGTGAGTCTTAAGCAGTCTCTTCTAATGCACTATTCAGGTTTTGTACCTCTTCCTTTTTATTCCTTCTGCTACTGCTAGGTGAATCATACTCTTCGCGAGTAACCACAGGACTTCCGATGAGGTCGGGGTCAGAGAAGTCTTCCTGGTTGACTGGTATAAGGAGCTCTACAGGCCACTCCTTAGTTATTTCTTCCATGTTCTCCTTAGTGATATTATAATAATATTAGAGCTCTTCTTTATGTTCGTCTCTACGCGCAGTGATATAAATAAAATGTCTATCTATGGGAAACTTCACAAATGGTATGAAATTGTGCAAGGTGTTTGGAGTCATATGAGGGAAATACTCGATAGCCCTCTTCAACTGCAGCTAGTAGGTGTGGAACACCGCGTTTGAATTCCATTGTTTCTCCATGTCGCTCGAATACCAGAGTGTGGTAAAATTCGCAGCTAGGGGTTCGGATGGATCAATTTCAGAGAAGGTCATTCCTTCTAGCATATCCCAGGAAATGAAGGTGATGAGAATCAGTAGCCAACTAAAATGAAAATCATATCCTTGATCCTGAGCTTCGTGGCAGTCTTGTTCTAACTGGTTCATGAGGTAACTCGCCCAGTTCATCTGTAGTCCTTCAATGCATTTTCCCATGAGGTCAACAATGAACCCCATCACCTGTGTGGGTCTGTTCTTCCTTACTATATTACGAGTGATCAACTGGTAGGCTAGGGACACTATGCCATTCTTAATGGAAGCTACCTTGTAGCCTCGCTTCCCCTTTTCCACATCGACATAGGTATCTTTAATTTTCTGCACCAGGGCATGATCTGCAGCCTTCCCTGGATAAAATTCTTGTGGGTCTGGTCCTTGCATGTTTAATCTGGTAATTTGATTGATCAACGTCGGATCTACGGTGATGCGTCTATCCAACCACAGATAACCGCCATGGAAGGAAGGCAACAGGAGTTTAGCGCACGCGTTAACATCCTGATTCCTTCCAAAGTGTGTTTTCTTCATCATGTTCATGATAGTGGACCTCACGATGTCCATAGTCCATGGTTGTGGGATGATCTTCAACTTCTTCCCCTTTGTCTTGGTAAAATATTTTTGTGGTGCGAGCATTCCATGGTTCTTGTGATCTCCCAAGTTGAAGTCACTGAACTTCAACATCATGATTTTTCCTAACTGTGGTCCTACTGCGTGTATCCCCTTCGAGAGGTATGCAGTGATCAAGGTGTAGTCGAAGTCTATGAGGGTCTATGAGGTCTATGAGGATCTATGAGGATCTCTTCAATGGATTTCTCTAATGCGCTGAAGTCACCCGACATACACGCTCTATATCAGGTCGGTGATCAATTACTTGATGTAACCGAATGGGTGGTGAGGTCTCAAATAGGCATAGCTTAAAAGAAACTAGTTTTCTATGGGCTCGAATAATCATTGTTTGCAAACGTGTTCTCAGTGCAACACTCAATGGAATAAATAGCTAACATCGTAACAGATTCCTCCAACGAGTAGGAACGCCTTAATCAATGCAATTCCATCCGTTATGGTGCAGTCCCAATGGTCTAATGGTGATCTTTCTGGCCATAATTGTGGTTCGAGCCATTCTAGAGCATCAGGCTAATAGTCGGGACGCCTCCAATGGTCATATTGCTTTGTCGTGGCGAAGTGCCAATATTCGTTGTTCTACTATTCTGACAAAGTTCAAGTGTTGCAAACCTCCCTTCTGCGAAGTTCTCTCTGGAACTTTCTGCAATTTCTCTAACTTTGCTTTCTTCTTACTGAGTTTTCTGGCTTTCTTTCCTGTAATCTGAGTTACTGGGTTCCTCTTTCCATTTTTATTCTTATCTCCTCTTGGTACAATAATTTTTCACTGTTGCGGGTTGTTTAATGGTTCTGAGAGTAATACTTCTTCTTTTTCTGGAGTAGGTGCTCTACTCTCTTGTATAGACAGGTGTTTTAGGTCTTCCTGTGTTCTTTCAACTTCGACGTCCATATCTTTGGTCCTCAGTAGCTTCGACTGGTCCTCTTTTTCTTCCAGTAAGTGTGCTAGTCTCCTAGCCATGAAATCCCTTAATTATTTCTTTCTTTGTTCTATATCCTCCTCTTCTTGTTTCCTTTGTATCTGATCTTTCTCATTCCAGGATTTTCCTAGCAAAATAGCAAATGGGGCGTTGTCCTCAACAAATTTAACGACCTCAAATTCTTCCTCTGTCGAAGTTCCATGAGCACTCATATATTTCTAGTTAAGTCTTCCACATAGGGTTATCAACTTTCCTCTAAATGATCCTATTCTTCCCAATGAAAGAACCATAGAAGGCTTTCCCAAAATTTCCCAAGTTCTTTTTGTCATGATATTCATCTGTGTTTCCTCATCCAGAACACAGTTTATGTCGAAGTCTCCTATTCTTTTTTCTATGCACTCATTCTCATTTAAGATCTCTGATAAGTTGATATCTATGTGATCATTCAGGGTTTCTTTCATTTGTAATAATACAGTCTCTGATTGTTTCTGGGGTTCTATCATATCCTTAGTTTCTTGGCCTATCTCATAGTTTTCTTGTCTCATATTCATCTTTGGAACTTTAGCAATCATTCTAGGGAAATCAAAACTTCATGGTCCATAGCTTTACAACAAAGACAACTAGGACCTCTACCAGGGCATTCCTTAGCAATACGTCCTGGTCTTCTTGATACGGATTTATGTACGAACATAATGAAATAAAAAAATACACATAAACGTAGGGATGCAGTGGAAATAAGACTTCATTTCATTAATAACAAATGATTGAAATATGCTTACAGACATAAGGGAAATAAACTAGCTAGGGCGTTGGTAGCTTATCTCTGAGAAGAGATGTGGTGGATAATGGCCTCTGAACTGTGTTACAATGAGGCTCGAAATCATGTTATTATTGAGAAACAATGGAAAACCCTAAACATCCAAGACCTAACCCTAGGAGATGAAACGCCAAGACTATGGGCCTCGTTTGGGTAAGTTGGTACATCAACTTCCCGGGGACGTAAATTTGGCATACGATCTATGTTTGACGCGTTCCATACCTCATTAGAAATATCTATCCGAGGAATACAACTTTTGGGTGAGCAACATGATCTATGATCCATGTTTCTCCCCGTTTTCCCAAAAAACATCATTTAAGGCCTCAAAACAACTCCAGAAGTTCAAGATCTGAAAAACAGCTAAAAATAGTAAACTATGCAGAAAATGAAAAACTAAAAGAAGAAATGGTGGGGATACAAGTGGAATAGGTGGGTGGCCACCAATATCCACCTGGATCACTTCTGCACCTATACAAAATATTGATCCTCTCTTTCTTTTAAAGGACCCCCAAACTTTCCTGTACTGCACATTGGGATCACAGTAACTAACCCGCAAGAATTTCTTTCTAGGATCCTGCATCCATTTGTTAGTCCAAACATTCTTTCTATGCATAGGAATAACATATCTTTCCCTATTCTTATCAGATCTACTCATATCAAATCTTCTTTCTTTTAGTCGTGCCCTAGTTTTCAGACTAGGGCAAAATCTATTAGACATACCTAGATCCATTCTTTCGAAACAAAAATTTTCACTTATCTTACTTTTCTCGAAGAAAAAAGCTTTAAGATCTTGTTGACGGGCGTAAGTGACACACTGTCAACTGGAAGATAAAATCTGGACCGAGGTTGTCTAAATAACCCAAGTCGTTTGGAATGAAATGACTCGACAGGTTTAATGGCTCCGTTGGCCAACTAAAATCCTAAAAATAGTAAAAGAAATAAACTATTCTAAAGCTATGATTCTAACAAATGACATATTACTTACTAATGTTTATTAAAAATAAACGTGAATATACAAATGATTATAAACAGTCTATATATAGTTTACAAGGTTTACTTGAAATCTTGCGAAAATGAATGTTCATAACAATGTTTCAAAATAAGATAAAGTAAGAACATAAATATTTTTGTTTTTTTAATGTTTAAAGATTTTAAACTATTAAATACTAAGAAAATACAATTGAAACAATGACACAAAAACGATCAAAGCTAATTAATGCAATCATTGTCGCATTCATATATAAACAAATCTGAATAAAAGAAAGCAATGCACCTACTAACCTCTCATTGATCAACAGTACTAAACTAAATTCATCTCTTTGTATTTGTATGAGCTCCTCTTAACTTGTGTCAAGTGTAAACCTATGAAAAAAGAAAGCATAATACTTCCTGAAGAAATTCAAGGAAGTGTTTCATATTCTGGAGTGAGTTATAACAATAGAAAGACAAATAATTATATATCTTGTGACCTTGAAATGTCCAATAACTGAATATGAAAGAAATTCCAATTCTCAGGAATGTTGTTACAAACTATCTAGCATCATATGTAAACTCAAAATACTTGAATAAATGATTAGTCAAAGATATAAACTAAACCAAAAGATAATGGACAACATAAAGAAAAGCATGATATAAAATATTATGTGCAGAACTGACTAAAGATAATTCGACACAGATAACATTTCACATCAAGAAATTACATGAGAAGACAATGAAAAAACACTGCAAAGTCTACACAGGATGAAATTCGAAGAGTAAATTTCTTTCTCATATAGTTTCAAACAAAATATGTTCATCCTATGGTCCAGGAAGAACTTTTGGGATAATAGACTCTTAAAGATTGAAAAAATTAATATATAAATGATAGCAATTAACCATGTATTAATAAAATAGACTAAAACTAATTTAAATCAATGCATAATCAATTATTAAAAGAATATGAAGATATTATAATGAAAATAAAACCATTTACTCACAAGACAGAAGCCATTAAGCAACCTGGAATTCCATATTCTTCTTTGAAAATACTTGTCCATTCTCCCAAAGATTCCAACCATCCGTTACTCCATTTGAAAAAAAAAAGTTTACAAAAGATAAAGAATCAAAATCATCCTCTCCATTTCTTGGATCCCTCAGCTTTGAACTTTCTGATATATTTATACCATGAGTGAACAGTCTAGGTGTCACTAATAATTTCCGCCACCTGAAATTTTCCTCGTAAAGAGACACAAATATTTTTCAAATTGTGCATTTGTTTGCGAAACTTTCCATGTGTAAGCTAAATGGGTCCATTTTGGAGACGGGTTTTCAATCGTTTCTTTAGATTCCTCACAGTTTGGTTGCAATCAGTCCTGTAAAATCGTGTTTGTTCTTGACGCATTTTTAAATTTTATCTGTTGTTGCTCATAAATTTATTTGCAGCAATCCAATATTATTTTTGGATCAATTATCTTGAATGTATTTAGATAATAAAATCAAGCCATGATCAGATCCATACCAAATAACTGATAATAGAAACCTGTGAAACAAAAATAATCCTAAATTAATAACCTAAAAATTGTGAATAAAACAAAAACTAGAACAATAAAATCAAAATGAATTTAAACTAACTATAAGTTCTAAACAAACATTATTTATATTTTCCTTTCAAATATGATCTTAAAATTCTAGAAGCTTCAAGTTGATGGAGAGGAGAAAAATATTAATTTTGGTATTTCACAAAATCAAACAAATTATAGACAATTCTTTTATTATCATTATTTTTATTTTAAAATGAGATGCAAAATGAAAAAAAGAATTTAATTAATTAATCCCACCAAATGATTTTGTGAAAATGAGAAACCAACAAAGATATTTTTTGATGAAGTATTGAACCCGTTATTCAAAATAGTTAAACTTGCTAATGAGCAAAAAAATGAACACATAATCACAATTTAAATGAAAGTAAACAGTTGATAAAAATTAATGTTTGTGTTTAAATTGAGATTTCTATGCTCGTTTCTAAATTTTGACATATACTCTTGTAATTAATGTCTCATACTATAATGAATGTATTAAGTTTCTCTCAAAGAAAGCCAAGGTATAGAACTATTTGAAAAGGTTGATTATGTAGCTCATTATAATTATAAAGATTCTAATGGGGGCCCTTTAAATTTTGTAAAAATTTAGGGGGAGTTGTTGGGGCCCAAAAAATGATGACTTACTGGGTGAAGTAGTTATCTCTGATCTGGTAAGATTTCATCTCAGGGAGAAAAAAATAAGACTTGAAAAAGGATTTAAGCTCCCTGAAACAATTTCACTCTGAGACCATATAGTATTAGGATAAGCTCAATGTTATAATCAGACAATAGAATTTTCTTTGCAGGGGATTATAACATGAAATAATGTCTTAATCAAAGAGTCACGATGTTTATAAAAGAACTTCAATATCATTGACAGAGCCATTGCTGCCAACAAGCATCCATAGCCTCGACATGGATGTCATTTAACACACTCAAGTGCTTTAATCCCATCCAATAGTTGTCTTTCCACATGATGTATACTTCCATAAAAGTTAACTTAAAATAATATACCTACTACCTCTCGACGGGACATTGCTTCGCTACCAGCATGCCTGTTCAGTACCCCGACGAAGTTGTCTTGGTATCATGTGTGCATTTACCCACTACCAGCGAGCCTGTTCAGTACCCCGACGGGTTTACACACACTTCCCACACTTAAGTGCTTCCAACCCTCTTATGCCACTTTTAAATAATAATACGATTATAGATTTATTGATGACAAAGAGAGAGGGGTGATACTGGAGGTTAATTGCAATACATGTGAATAGTTGATCATGTTATTTATTTTCTTTCAAAACTGCAAGTTTTATCATGGTTTAGAGATTTTAGATTTGCTTTAAGAAATCATCTAGAGAATGGAGAGGCACTTAAAAGTTATTCCTTAAGAATATGGACGGCGTAAAATTTTTAAAGATCATCGTAATTCTCAAATATTTAAACCATATCTCTAGTGTAATACTCTGGAAAAGACAATTCGAGGACAAAACGAAAGTGATAATTGACTTAAAAATCAATTATCTGAGCTATATCTTAATATCAAGATCTTTTTGAAATATTTCAAATTGCTTGAAAAACACAAGTCTTTGAATGAATGCTTTATTCCGATGATTTCTCTTGGCTCAACAATATAATGGTTCAAAAAGATAGACAAGAAGAAATTTCAGTCAAAGCAATCAAAGAAAGAAAAAAAAACACACACAACAAACCAAATCAGATTTTATTAATGGAATTCAAAATCATAAGTGCCTAAAAATAAAAAATAAAACAAAATCAAAATAACAAAAGCACTCTTTTAGAAATAATTTTGGCCAAAGATAAACCCAAGCTTAAGCTTTGGGATCTATTAGCATCTCCCTGTAAAATAAAGGAAGAACTAAATCATATAAAATATCATGTGCAAGCAAGTTCTTCTCTTAAGATAGTGATGCATGAGATGTTACTTTGAACAAGCATTATTATTAAAAATAAAAGAGACTAAAAGAAAATAAAAAAATCCTTATTAAGATGAGTGCAGTGCTACTTGTGGCACCTTGGGTCAGGGTTGAATTTAAGTGAATTGATAGTTTAATTTTACTTATCTCTTTACTTTCCATTTTTAAATTTCCATTATGATAATGTGTTTTTGAAAAGAAATATTCAATGAAAAGCAGAGAGAAAATCATTAAAGTGGACTTCCCTGACAACATTCATATTATGGTTCTCTTGGTGTAACCACTTTTGTTCATAACTGTAGTATCACACAAAGAAACATTGAGAAAGAAAACTAAAGGAAACCTACTCCTAAACCTACTCTAACTACTAAACAAATCAAAATACTAAGTGAAGTCATGCTTCCAATGTAGCCATCGAAGTAACTCCAATCCTTCAATGAAAACAAAATCAAATATTAGTAACAAGAATGGTAGTATATAGAAATATAAAAAAAATACATCATACTTACCTTTATCATCATCACTTAAAAATAAAGAAAGAATGACCTTATCATTCCCTTGAACATTCTTTCTGTATGAATCCTCCAACCATTCTACAATTTTGTCATTATATGGGTCACAAAAACATAAAACAAATGAGATTTTGAAGCTTGTGAGAGTTATGGGGACCTAACATAACCATCGGCCTAGATCGAAGTGACACATCCTCCCGACAATTTTCCTTTCGTTCCATATTTTCTCCATCTGAAGGATATAAAATGAGTGTGTCAAAGTTACCTCCTTGATCTCTAAATAAGGTGAAGATAATCTTACCATTCCCTGGAAACTTTTTGAGATATGAATACTCCAACCAATCTGCAATCCTATCATAGTACATGCAATTACTAACATGGGATTGTTCGAAATAATTCACATACGAAAAATATTCCTAATGAGAATAAAGTATTATATTATCATGGAAAGAATCTTGTAAAAAGGTCAGATCAAGATTGTGAGAAATTATCGTAATTTTTTATCGGAAAAGAAGTGTTTCGTTCTCTTGAAACTTTTCACTGAGCTTGAATACTTCAAGATTAACTATTTGAGGTGAACTAAATGGAACAACCAACATTTTTGAATAATCATCATTGGTAATAGTATTTGGTTGATTATACTTTTCAGCCTCAAATAATTGATCGTGGAAAAATTTAGATCTTTCTTTAAACACAAATTGAGATGAATCAATGGAAGATACAATTTGAGACTTTTTCAAATCATTTATTGATTTACCCACAAATAATTGATGAGAATAAGAATTAATATGTTCATGGGGAGAATTATTTTCCTCTTTATCTTCTATTCGACAATCTCTATTAATTTGTACCTGATTATATAATGCCTAATTCATTCCAAAGTGATCTGGAACACATGATTGCATAACATGATGATCAAAAATATCAGGGTACAAGGAATAATATGTAGAAGAATTGAGGAGACGAAATGCATCTCTTGAAATGATAGGTATATGTGTTTCAAATTTGGGTTTTGTTCCCTCTCCTTGAATAAACGGATCATCTCTCATCTTATGTTCTTTTAAAGAACACGAGATATTTTCCAAGACCAAATTATGTTCATCATAAAAGGGTGAATGTGAGAGAAAGTTACCAGAACTAGATGATTCATTACTAGTTTGACCAATGTTGTCATCTTCCACTAATTTATCTTGAACCTATTCACATGAGTGAGGGGAAGTTTTACTCACAACAAGATTACCAAATTCACATTCCATCTCTTTTACTCTAGAAACAATTGTAATATCTTGGAGAGTTTGACCATGGTCTCCTTTTAAATTCAAAGTTCCTTCCTCAATAGAAGAAGACATTATTGGCAAAGAAACATCAGAAGTGGAAAGTACATCTTGTAAAATGTCATTCTTCTCTTGATCTACTAAAATGAAGGAAGATGACAAAAAATGTGGTGCCTTAATGACTTCAACATCATCATGAAATTTTAAACCATCTTGAGATTGAGTACTAGTGATCAATTCAGATTGGTTAACAATTAATTGATCTTGCTTGTCTGAGAGAGAAATGAGATATTCAAACCATTCATTAATAAGAGGCATTTCTTTCAAAGGGAATCTAGTACAAACATGTAAAAACCTGATTGCAAAATCATTGAATGATTCGTCATTTTCTTTCCTTAAGCAATTTAATTCTTCACTTAATTCATCACAATCATAATTGTTAAAATCTAATAAAAACTCAATTACAAACTCAGACAAAGAATGAATCGAATTAGATGGAAAATATTCAAACCAATATTTAACCCGATCTCAGAAAGTGAGAGCGAACAATCTACATATAACATTAGGGTCAATGATATTGTGTTTAAATAATTTTTTTTTTTTTTTAGAAATATGGTCTACTGCAGATGTGTTCCCTTCACCATCAAAGGTGAGTTATGAAAAGAGATCAATTGTCTTGTTCGGAATAATTAGTAATGAGACATTGAAAGCATGTTCCAACACAGTGATTTGGGTAGGAGCCATGAAAAATTAATAAATTGAAGAAATTGACTCCAAATAGTTAGCTTTGCATCTAACCTGCCTTGTAGTGCATTATAAGATGACACAGAAAAAGGATTTATAAATCTGTAATTATGAAAGGCTGAGGGGTGAAACATTTAATCATTAAATTTACCTCGACCCTCCTTTTAGCGCCATTTTTTTACGGGCGTTAGTGACACATCGTCAACTGGAAGGTCAAATCTGGAATGGGGTTGTCTAAATAACCCAAGCCATTTGGAATGAAATGACCCGACGGGTTTAATGGCTCCGTTGGCCAATTAAAATCCTAAAAACAATAAAAGAAATAAAGTATTCTAAAGCTATGATTCTAACAAATGACATATTACTTACTAATGTTTATTAAAAATAAACGTGATTATACAAATGATTATAAACAATCTATATACAATTTACAAGTTTTACTTGAAATCTTGCAAAAATGAATGTTCATAATAATGTTTCAAAATAAGATAAAGTAAGAACATAAATCTTTTTGTTTTTTTAATGTTTAAAGATTTTAAACTAATAAATACTAAGAAAATACAATTGAAACAATGACACAGAAACAATCAAAG
Source organism: Picea engelmannii (assembly GCA_009831015.1). NCBI lineage: Eukaryota > Viridiplantae > Streptophyta > Pinopsida > Pinales > Pinaceae > Picea > Picea engelmannii. The sequence continues at coordinate 134,823 of ML784611.1, forward strand.
CTAATTAGTGCAATCATCGTCTCATTCATATATAAACAAATCTAAATAAAAGAAAGAAATGCACCTACTAACCTCTCATTGATCAACAGTACTAAGCTAAATTCATCTCTATGTATGTGTATGAGCTCCTCTTAACCCATGTCAAGTGTAAACCTATGACAAAAGAAAGCATAATACTTCCTGAAGAAATTCAAGGAAGTGTTTCATATTCTGGAGCAAGTTTATAACGACAAAAGATAAATAATTATATATCTCGTGACCTTGAAATGTCCAATAACTGAAAATGAAAGAAATTCCAATTCTCAGGAATGGTGTTACCAGCTATCTAGCATCAGATGTAAACTCAAAATACTTGAATAGATGATCAGTCACAGATATAAACTAAACCAAAAGATAATGGACAACATAAAGAAAAACATGATATACAATATTATGTGCATAACTGACTAAAGATAATTCGACACAGATAACATTTCACATCAAGAAATTACATGAGAAAACAATGAAAAAACATTGCAAAGTCTACACAGGATGAAAGACAAAGAGTAAATTGTTTTCTCATATAGTTTCAAACAAAATATGTTCATCATATGGTCCAGGAAGAACTTTTTGGATAATAGACTCTTAAAGATTGAAAAAATTAATATATAAATGATAGCAATTAACCATGTATTGATAAAATAGACTAAAGCTAATTTAAATCAATGCATAATCAATTATTCAAAGAATATGAAGATACTATAATGAAAATTAAACCCTTTTACTCACAGGACAAAAGCCATTAAACAACCTAGAATTCCATATTCTTCTTTGAAAATACTTGTCCATTCTCCCAAAGATTCCAACCATCCGTTACTCCATTTGAAAAAAAAAGGTTTACAAAAGAAATAATATACAAAAGATAAATGATCAAAATCCTCCTCTCCATTTCTTGGATCCCTTGTCTCTGAACTTTCTCATATATTTATACCATGAATGAATGGTCTGTGTGTCACTAATAATTTCCGCCACCCGAAATTTGCCTCGTAAAGATACATAAATATCTCTCAAATCGTGCATTTGTTTAGGAAAATTTCCACTTGTAAGCTAAATGGGTCCATTTTAGAGATGTCAGATTCCTCACAATTTGGCTGCAATTAGTCCTGCAAAGTATGATTTATTAATTTCCGTAATTGATTTCTCGTTGCGTGGTTCTGTTTATTTAGTTAATCGTGTGTCTGTTCTTGACACATTTCCAAATTTTATCTGTTGTTGCTCATAAATTTATTTTCAACAATCCAATAATATTTTTGGATCAATCATCTTGAACGTATTTAGGTAATAAAATCAAGCCATGATCAAATCTGTACCAAATAACTGATAATAGAAACATGTGAAACAAAAAGAAACCTAAATTAATAACCTAAAAATTGTGAATAAAACAAAATCTATAACAATAAAATAAAAAATGAATTTAAACTAACTATAAGTTCTAAACAAACATTGTTTATATTTTCCTTTCAAATATGATCTTAAAACTCTAGAAGCTTCAAGCTGATGGAGAGGAGAAAAATATTGATTTTGGTTTTTCACAAAATCAAACAAATGATAGATAATTATTTTTTTATTATTACTTTTATTTTGAAATGAGATGCAAAATGAAAAAAATAATTTAATTAATTAATCACACCAAATGATTTTGTGAAAATGAGAAACCAACCAAGATATTATTTTATGAAGTATTGAACGCGTTATTCAAAATAGTCAAACTTGCTAATGAGCAAAATAATGAACACATAATCATAATTTAAATGAAAGTAAACAGTTGATAAAAATTAATGTTTTTGTTTAAATTGAGATTTCTATGCTCGTTTCTAAATTTTGACATATACTCTTGTAATGAATGTCTCAAACTATAGTGAATGTCTTAAGTTTGTCTCAAAGAAAGACAAGGTATGAAACTATTTGAAAAGGTTGATTATGTAGCTCATTATAATTATCAAGATTCTAATGGGGGCCCTATAAATTTTGTAAAATTTTAGAGGGAGTTGTTGGGGCCGAACAGATCTTACCTCTTTTCTTCAGATCTGATTCATTTCTTAGCACAGAGATTTGGAGTCAAGTAGAATAGTGCACACTAAAGCGACAGATCTACACACAAAAAATTCTTTTCTTCAGTTCCCAACAATCATAGTTTCAGGTCCCGATAACGGAACCATTTGTTGGCACATGGGAAGACCTAGGGTTCAATGCTTCAACAACGCACCAAAAAAACCCTAACTACCGACCCTTTCAGCAACACCTGGGGAGGAGATGAAGTCTCACCCGAGGTAGAGGCAGGGGTGGTTGCAGGACTCAAGTATCTGCAACCTAGCTCGGACACAGATCTGTGATTACAATACTTAGCAGAGCACTTAGCAGTTAACATTCATCATTATTTAACCTTTATTTAGATTGTAGGTCGAAACCCTAGTTACAGAGCAGTGCAGTATTCACATGACATAATACATACAAGCACTCAACCTATAGAAATAGATCAGATCTAGCATTCATTCACATTACTAAGAACTAAGCTACTATTATATCAGGTGCATCTAACATATATCACTGTACTAGGCATAAATCACATCAATAACATAACAACTATAATGCACAAAGCAACCCCAACACAGGATATACGTGGTTCACCCCAGTGTAGGGCTACGTCCTCCAACTCTTCTCTTCTTTATTGTTTTATGTCAATCTTCTACAAGCACAGAGCCACAAGAACCCACTCTGCACAAGACAGGAGATTTGCACACCCCTTGCTAGATCCTCCTTCCCCAAGTCAAGTCACATCACAAATCCTCTTTACAGTCACTTGCACTTAGCTCTGCAAGTTCTCGTGCACAAAGCATGCACAAAGCTAACTCAGTCACATAGATCCAACTACTTACATCTCTTGCACTCAACACAATATAGCACTTAGCACCACTTCTCTTCTAGATCTAGTGTGTTTCTTACATCGTCTAGATATCTATTTATACATTACAAAAGGGGGCAAGGCATGAATAAACCCATGGGCCGACATCCCCATACCTGTTACATAATCCATAAACCCAAAAATGTCCTAAAAATGGGCTGATATCCCACGATATTTGCTTTGCCTTGCGCTCCACCTTCTACCAGCCTGTCGAAGTCCCAAAAATGGTCAAACGTGACCAAGTTTCTCCAAAACTTGGTCAAGGGCCAACAAATGCCGCATGTCCTCGGGGATTTTGACGGTCCTGATTCTCTTCAAGAATTCGACATTTGGGAGTCCCAAATGCTTACACAAACTTTCCTCCCAAAGTACTTCGTACCTAGAGTTCCAGATCAAGCGCCACGCATCCATTTTAAATCAACAACTTAGGTTCATTTTGAGACTTCAGAATTTGGGAGCTTCAAACTTTTCTGCAACCTTTTCTCCCAGAGCATTTTCTTCTAGAGTTAAGGATCGTGCACCATGAATCCTTCCTGATCAATGGTCCTGGTTTAATTCGGGAATTCAAAATTCGAGAGATTTGAACGTTCCAACAATCCATTCTCCCGGAGTACTTTCTTTCGGAGTCAAGGAAAGTGCGCCACACATCCTTATTGTTTGACGGTGGGGATCCATTTTAGGCAACCCTCTACTCTACATTTCTTTTTCCTCACTTCTGAAGTATGCAATATGGTAATGTGTGTCCCTCATAGATCGACAAATATGAATCACTTTACCTATTTGGGCTTCAGGAGTTTCAACCTCTTCACACTCAATTTCTCCCGAGGTTCTTTCACATGAAGTCAACGATCTGTCGACGCATGTCTCCCACGAATTGACAGCTACAAATCACTTCAGGACTTTGAAATCCAATTAATTTCACCAACCACTTGGGTGAGGTATGTGTGTGCCAAGGGATGACATGTAGCTGGGTCAGGGGTGATACATGCCCTCATCGCATTGGTATGATCATCCTTCAACCTCCCACATGTTCTCAGGGAAATGATCTGGCCAATACCGATTTGTTCACCGATCGACGATTCACATTGATTATGGGGACCCATGGTATTCGTTCTTTATCGGAGATCTCAATCTTCGCAATCTGAAAAGTACTCTCCCAACTCAAACTAATCATGGTCATTGATCCTCCATCCCGATGAGATCAATGATGTTGGTGAATTGCGGGCCATAAACTAGCATGTCCGCAAATTTCACCTTCGTGCTACGCAATGATTCTCCACCATCGATATTTGTTCACAGATCGACATTTCAATAATATGATTATATGATTAGGATCATGTACATATTTCTTCAATAATGAAACCTGAAAAACATTATGTGCCATTACTGTGGGAGGGAGTGTTAGCCTATAGGCTACAGGTCCCACTATATCTAAGACTTTAAAGGGTTCACAATACCAAGGTGCCATCTTCGCACAAGATCCCATTCTTAGGGAGCTCTTCCTAGGTCTAACTCTGAGATATACTTCGTCTCCTGTATTGAACTTTCTGGGGGTTCTCTTTCGATCGATGTAGCTCTTCTGTCTATCATGAGCAATTTTCAGATTTTTCTTTCTTCGAATCACTTATTGCTCCATTTATTTTAGCAAGTCCAATCCAATTGTAATTCTATCCACTAGATTACTCCAGCTAATTGGAATCTTCCATTGTCTACCATAGAGGGCTTCAAAAGGGCTCATCTTTAGTGACTCTTGATAACCATTTTTGTGGGCAAATTCTACCAATGGCAGGCAGTCTTCCCACTTCTTAGGTTGATGCATTACATTCATCTTTAACATGTCTTCTAATATTTGGTGTACTCTTTCTGTCTATCCATCATTTTGGGGGTGATAGGTTGTGCTAAACAACAATTTAGTCTCAAGACCAACCATCAAGGATTTCCAAAAGCTTGAAGTGAATTTTGTCTCTTTGTCAGATATAATCTCTCTAGGCATGCCATGCAGTCTAAATATATCCTTCATGAAGATGTTGACAATATCTATTTCCTTGCAAGTCGACTTGACAAGAACGAAGTGAGCAGACTTATTCAATTTTTTCACCACTACCATGATGGCATCATTATGCTTAGTTGATCTTGGTAATCCAATGATGAAATCCATGGAAATGGTTTCCCATTTCCATTTTGGAATTGAGTCGATGTTTTTCCTTAAATTGTTGGCATTCTAGGCACTTAGCTAGATATTTGGCTATGTCCTTTTTCAGTCAAGACCAATATAATTGTTTCCTAGTAGTCATGATCATTTTATGATATCCTGGGTGACCAGTAGATGGTCACTTGTGTATTTCATCCATTATGAACCTCTTCAAGTCATCACAACTTGGAATATACAATATGTTTCTATAGGTCCCCATGCCTTCATTGAGCATCTGATAGCCTTCATACTTTATCCTTGTAGGCTCTTGACTTAAGTATGAGGTCATGATCTTGAAGAATGCATATGTTTTTGCAATCCTGATTCTTTCTCTGACATCCATTTCACAGGTGCTTACTACTTCCAGGTGAATCGTTTTCACACTTCTACTAATGGCGTCGACTACCCTATTTTCCTTCCGTTTTATGTGTTTGATTTCGATGTCGAAATCACTAAGGAGATCCATCCACCTAGCTTGTCTAGCATTGAGTTTTTGTTGATCAAATAGGTGCCTCAACCCACAGTGGTATGTCATAAGTACAAATCTCCTACCCAAGAGGTAATGCCTCCATATTTTTAAAGCATGCACTATGGAAGCCAACTCTAGATAATGGCTCACATAATTGATTTCATGCTCATTCAATTTCCTATATGGGTAGAAAACTACACATCCCTCTTACATAAGGAATACTTCGAGTCCTTCCTTGCAGGAATTTGTACAAACGAGGAAGTCATTATCATGGCCTGCAATCTTCATCATGGGTGCATGGGTCAAGAGGTATTTCAGTTCCTGAAATATTTCTTCACATTTTGATGTCCAAGTGAATTTAACCCCGTTCTTCTGGAGGGTAGTGATTGGACAACCAATCTTGGAAAATTCCTTTATGAACCTTCTATAATATCCTTCTAAGCCCATAATGTATATGATCTAAGATACATCCTTTGGGGTAGGCCATTCCATAATAGATATGATCTTGTCAGGGTCTACTCCTACCCCTTCTTCAGAAACGACATGGCCTAAGTAATGCACTTGCTTCTGGAAAAATTCACACTTGCTAATATTAACATAGAGTTGATGTTCTCTTAGTACTTGAAGTACAAGTCTAATATGTTCTTCATGCTCTTCTCTGTTCTTGGAGTAGATTAATATATCATCGATGAAAACCAATACAAATCGGTCTAGGAATTTGTTGAGTACATTGTTCACCAAGCACACAAAAGTGGCAGGGGCATTGGTTAGTCCAAATGGCACCACCACAAATTCATAGTGACCATACCTTGTCCTGAAGGTCGTTTTGTGGATGCCTTCATTCTTGATTCGGACTTAATAGTATCCAAACCTCAATTCAATATTTGAGAAAATGGAATCACCCCCTAATTGGTCGAACAAGTCATCGATTCTTGGTAAGGGGTACTTGTTCTTTATGGTTGTCTTATTGATTTGTCTATAATCTATGCACAGCCGGAGCATGCCATCTTTCTTTTTCACAAACAAGGATGGTGATACCCATGGAGACACACTGGGTCATATGTAACCTTTGTCCACAATTTCTTTTAGTTGTATCTTGAGCTCAACTATCGTAGGTGTACTCATCTCATAGGGTGTCTTAGACATTGGCACTTCTCCTGATGCAAGTTCTATCGATAAGTCAATGTCTCTTCTCGGAGGTAGACCCGGTACCACTTCTAGAAACACGTCTCTATACTCTCTTAATATGGGGTTGTCCTCTAGGTTCGGTTTGTCATCCTCAAAATATTCCAACACCTGTATTTCATATAGAGGACATCCATTTCTGCAATACTTTTTTGTTTGAAGGGATGATATTTGTCTCACTGAGATAGGTTTATGAATCCCTTGGAGGGTCATCTTTCCCCCTTCTTCATTTACACATTCTAAAGTTTTATGGTAACAATCCAACTTAGTTTTATAAGAAACCAACCAATCCATACCAATCAACAATTCATAAGATCCTAGGGGAAGTATGTAATGTCCCCACTTTGGGACATCATCACAGGGTAGAGACTTATCATGACCAGAGTAGCCAAATGGATGTTATAGAGAATACAGGGGTATTTGAGAGGCATTGTCGGGTCCAGTTGGCATTTATCATCATATTCCATCATCATGATCCATTCTGCACAGGTTGGCTTTGGTTTCATTCCATTCCGACGATTTCCATGATTTTGACTATTTTGAGCTATAAGTTAATTAAAATCACTGAAGAGGGCATTTTGGGCACATTGCTTGGAGGAAACTCTCAGTGTAATAGCTCATTGGAATCGGGAGGAGCAGCACTATAGGATGGGATGGCTAGAAGTGACTTTCAGTGGCCAGGGAAGACACAAGGAGAGATAAGGAGCTTTTCAAAGGTAAAAAGGTTAATTAATTAATTAAAGTGATTTAATTAATTAATTAAATATTAATAAAATGAAAGTCACTTTGGAGGGACAAGGTGAGCCAAAAAGTATAAGGGAAAGGCAAGGGCCTCTTCTCATTCATTCATGTATGATCTTATTTTGATTTCTGGCTTCTAGCTAGTGAGCCCAATATTGGGGGTTTTGAGGGTTTTGACATAACAAACCCTAGAGGACGATTCGGTGGTGAAAGCTTCCACCTATCTTGTCCCAATCTTGGTCTCGGAGATGCAATACTCTCCCACACCATTCTAGTTCTAGATATACTCAGTTGCAGGAGGATTCTACATCAGTTTCATGTGCAGATAGAGAGAGGGTGCACCAGTTGAGGGATTCCAGCAAGAGGAGCACACCATCTTTGGAGAGAGATTCGTTGTAGGAGATTGGCAGGGCTGTTGAGGATTCTATCACTTGGGTTTTCATTGCAGGTCCTTGGACATCAGATCTAGTGCTTTCTGAGACAGTTTTACGGCTCAGATTATTTCTTGAGCAGTGGGGCAAATTGAAGAGACGGAGGGCATTTTTGAGATCCAGATCTAGTCCGTTTGGAGGGGTTACACTTCAGATCTGGCCCTAAGACTTTACCTAGTGACTTGTAGTGTCCTGATCTATATTTTTGGATATTTTCAGAGCATTTGGAGGCCTCCTTCAGTAGAGACGAATTATCTAGGGTTTCAGTGATCCAGTGGGGTGCACCATTCAGTGGGGGATTTCAGATCTACAGAGATTGAGAGGGATCTTAGAGATTCGGTCACCTGGGTTGTTCTTACCATCACCTGATCTATCAGTTGGCATATTTATTAGGGTTATTGGACACTTTTGGAAGCAAGGCCAAATTATCGAGGGTTTCAGTGATCCAGTGGGGTGCACCATTCAGTGGGGGATTTCAGATCTACAGAGATTGAGAGGGATCTTGGAGATTCGGTCACCTGGGTTGTTCTTACAATCACCCGATCTATCAGTTGGCATATTTATTAGGGTTATTGGACACTTTTGGCAGCAGGGCCGAGTTATTGAGGGTTTCAGCCTTCTATTGGAGCGTGGCATTCTTCAGCTAGAGAGTTTGGCATTCATATCTGCTTGTATTGATATTCATTTCTCATTCAGCCTTTGGAGGCATCTTTTGTATTAGCGAGAGCATTTTGTAGCAGCTCTTATCTATTTTCTATCTTCTTGGCCATCTGTTGAGCATTCCAGATCAACATCTTCATTGTAGCAGGTTTCTCTATTTTATGAATAAAGAAGAATTGAGATGTTTTGTCTTGTNTATCTTATTGCATATGGTTGAGGTATGTTCCATGGTTATCTCTTCCTGTTATTTGCTGCATACACACATATAAACACATCTAAAAGGTAGATCAACAAAGTGTTTGATGAAATACCTCACTCAGAAAAAGTTTTAAAAAGACACCAAAACAGTGATGATCCTTTCATAATGGCTTGGGATCATTACAAAGTATGTTAAGGGTCACTTGGGTGGGAAACCCATCTATGATGAATTGGCAAGTTGATAATACGTTTGTTACTTTTCTTTTGGTTCCAGTGGCTAGTTGTACCAACCATGGATTAACATGTCTAACTGGTTGCAGTTTACACTTATCAACAATCTGAGGGGGAACATAACTCAAATTATAACTAGGGTCAATTAAACTATAAAATAGACAGTTGGCGATCATACCTCCCATCTCCACCACTGAAGCTTGGTGGTCAACTTGTTTATTATCCAAAGCCACATAAATCCATGGCATGATCCTAGCCACCTCATTGACTGTGGTAGCTTCTTGGATGTTGTAGATTCTCCTACTATTCTGATGTCTGTGTGGCCAATCCCTCAACAAATGTTCTTCTCCGCAACCCCAACATTTCAAGGGTTCTCTCTTTAGGTTATCAGTCTTTCCTGGGTCTGATCCAAAAGGTTTATTTCCACTCTAGGAGGGGAAATTTTGTTGGTGCACACTTCAGGTAGGAAGGATTGTCCTTGAATCCTTCATATAGTTATTAAATCTCAAGGATTTAAACCCCTTCTTCTTGAACCTCGAACTATTCTTCTTCTTCCAGTCCTCGTGAGGTTCTATCTGACGCCCGAACTATTCATAACAATACCTTTCCTTCCAGATAGTGTCATCTAAGGTCTTTGGCTCACCAAACTCAATCCTGTTTCGGTAGGTTTGAGGCAACCCATTGATAAATCGTTGGACTTTTACCTTTTCATCTTTTATGTAGGGTACATACCTCAGAATCTCAAGGAATTTATTGATGTATTCGTCTATGCTGAGTTGTCCCAGCTTGAGTTCATAGAACTCCTTAGTCTTCCCATCGAAGTATTTCTCTGAAAAATACTTCTTTTTGAAGTGCTTCTCAAATTTTTTCCATGATAAGTCCTTTTCATGGATTCCTTTCAAATTCTTAAGATCTTCCCACGAAATGGAATCCTTTCCATTCAGGTTGAAGAAGGTTATTCGAGCCTTCAAATTTTTAGAATAGTCATGAACTCTGAAGTACTTCTTTAAACCAAGCATCCAAGGTTCTGCCTCTTCCCCTTTCTCAATATTTCCATTGAAATAAGGTGGTTTGGATTTCTTGAACTCTTCAGGGTCATGTCTTTTGGAATGCTTTCTCTTCTTTCCTTTCTTATGAGAATGTGAGCTAGTTTTACTACTAGAAGATCCCTTGGAGTTGTTCGTTCCCTTTCCAGAGGACTCTCCTTATGAGCGTCCCCTACCTCTAGTTTGGGCCTTTCTCAAGGTACTTCTCCCTGTGTGGTCACTTATGGGACCACATTTTTGTATTTCAGGTGGACTTGGACTTCTCTCTATATGTCAATGGTCCACATGGCTAGTTGTAGGTCCATGATGTAGCTGCCTCTATATATCGAATAATCTCTATAGCAAGACTGCATTGATTTCTGTTTGTTTTTCTTTATCCTTTATCAATCTCTCATTGTCAACCTTGCAACTCTGTAATTCTTCCATAATGATTCTTACAATTTCAGCTAGATATGGAGGGGTCTCTACCACCCTCCTCTCGTCAGACTCTTCGTCTCTATTGTTGGATCCATCCCCCACTTCATGGTGTGCCACCATCCTTTATTCTTGTGTTTTCCCTTGATTCACTAACGGTTTGAGTGCTGAAAAAAAACTTATTGTTAGCCAACAATCTATTAGTTTATGAACAACATACAATTCAAATTTCTTAAATACACATGGAGTAGAAAGTTTTATTCTTTCCCTCAATAAAAGTTTAACCAGACTCTTTAGGGAAGTAGTAAGATAAGGTGTCACCCTTAAAATTTACTTTAAACATGATTTTTAAGTGACTCATCCCTAAGCCCAAGCAGGCCAAGTGTTGTAACCATGCTCCGATACCAATTTGTAACACACCCATGGAGGGGCGTAAAATTTTCATTTTTCTTAAGAAAATCAATATCCTGATTCAGGGATTCTATTCCATTCTTCTCTTCCAAGGCTTTCCAGCCACGGTCTCCATGCTCCAAGCCAAGCTCAAAACTGGAAAAAATCCTCTTCCAAGTCCTTCGATTTCTTCCATTCCCCCTATACTTGCATATGACCATGGGTTATGACTAGATGCCAAAACAACGGGCGCCAAGACAACCACCACACGAATCCTCTAGAATGACAAATCTATGAAATTCACAATCCGACATTGTGTGTCCTCAGGGATTTCAATGGTCCTGATTCACTTCGGGACTTCGACATTTAGGAGTCCTAGATGCTCACACAACCTTTCCTCTTGAATTACTCCATACCCGAAGTTCCAGATCAAGTTTTACGCGTCCGTTTTAAATCAATGTCTTAGGTTCATTTCGGTATTTTGACATTCAAGAGCTTAAGATGTTTCTGCAGCCTTTTCTCCTAGAGAATTTTCTTCTAGAGTTAAGGATCGTGTACCATGTATCCTTCCTGATCAATGGTCCTAGTTTACCTTGGAACTTTGGTGTTTAGGAGATCCGAACGTTCCAACAATCCATTCTCCCAGAGTACTTTCTTTCAGAGTCAAGGATTGTGCACCATGCATCCTTATCGTTTGACGGTGGGGATCCATTTAGGACAACCCTCTACTCTACATTTATTTCTCCTCACTTCCAAAGTACATGATATGGTAACGCATGTCCCTTGCAGATCGATGACTATGAATCACTTCGAATATTTGGGCTTCAGGAGTTTCAACTTCTCTACACTTGCTTTCTCTTGAAGTACTTTCACCCAAAGTCAACGATCTGTCAACACGTGTCTCCCACAGATCAACAGCTACAAATCACTTAAGTTCTTTGAAATCCCAGTCATTTCACCAACCACTTGAGAGAGGTATGTGTGTGCCAAGGGATGACATGTAGTTGGTTCAGGGGAGACATGTGCCCTCGTGGATTTGGTTTGATCATCCTTCAACCTCCCATAATATTTTAGAGACATGATCCAACCAATATCGATTTTTTCATCGATCAATGGTTCACAGTGATTATGGGGCCCCATGGTATTCGTTATTTATCGAAGATCTCAATCTCCACAATTCAAAAAGTACTCACCCAACTTGAACTAATTGTGGTCATTGATCCTCCATCTCAACGAGATCAAAGACATTGGTGAATTGCGGGCTGTGAACTAGCACGTCCGCAAATTTCACCTTCATGCTCTACAATGATTCCCCGCCATCGATCTTTGTTCACAGATCGATGGTTCGCAATGATTGCGGGGCCCAATCTCCGAAATCTGGGAAGTGCTCACCCAAATCTATCTAATTGAGGTTGTTGATATTCCATCCCCAACAAGATCAACAACATTGATGAATTGTGAATTGAGAAATAACATGTCCACTAATTTCACCTTCGCACTCTGCAATGATCCCCAACCATCGATCTAATCGAGCGGTTGATGTTTGATTTGTTAATTCCAGTGGGTCTTTGAGTCAATCTAATGACTATGATGGGTTTTCCTCCTGATAAATTGTTCGCATCCATCTCCTCTTTGAGGTTCTTGATTCATCTACGACTCTTGTTACTTAGGTAGTTCGGGTACAGTGAATTTTGACATTCCAGGCATTGAACTCCCAAAACTCTGAAATCATTATGAACTAGCTCCTTTCAGGCTTAGTGAAGGGTTCCTGGACCCAGGTCACATGTACCTTTATATGACTCTCAGGCTATGAGCTCTACTCTTAGTCGAGTTTTGACTAAGGTCATGGGTGAGAATTCAAGGCCTCTAAGACTTCTGGTCTGAAGGAGATGCCTCCCTAACTTGAAAAAATTTAAGTTCTGAAACAGGGAAAGGTAAACTCATGAGGTTACCAAGATGGTAGCAGTTCCAAGAGGTCTACTCCAATTCTGGGGCTATGAGATAGCTCCCTGGGGGAAACACCTTTGAGAGTTAAATTGGAGCACACGATAAAAACAGAGGCATAAGTTCTTAAGGAAGTCAATGTATACATGTATCTTAACCATTTCAATGAAGAAAACATGTATATAGATGTAAATACATGCATGCAACCATTAATTCTCAATTCAATGCATAGAGTATGAAAAAACTTATCAGAAATAGATAACGTGAGGTGACTGATAGAAAGGGTGATCGTTTCCACCCAGCCATAGGCTCAGTCATTCCTAATGTATTTATCACTAGACACCCCTGAGTTATACCACGATGCTCCTCAACAAAATCCTTTCTTCCGTCTCAACAAAAGTAGTGACGGAGGTTGCTCTCCTCCTCCCGCGGGATCTCGACAATGGTTTACAACATATCAAGAAAGAAGTACTAGCCTCATTTATCATCTTGTATCATAACCTTCTCATCCATTTCCTATGACCAAAACGTTTATCTCCTTGGTTCTCCCTTGAACCATAGAACTTAGCTTCTCATCTCTGCACTCTTCATAGATCCCCCTCTCCCTGACCCCCATGCTTTCCTTCCTTTCCTTCTCCAACAATATTGTGTGTGGCCCGAATTCCCAGTCTTTGGTCAGGTCTGGAAGCCTTATAGATGGGTGTTATACCCCATCCCCTCATTAACTATTGAGTATGTCTTCCCACCTACCATCCTGACTGTAATTCATTCCTGGGTTAGAGGGTTGTTCTAATCTCGAGAAATTAAATCCAACAAGGTACTAGTTCGGTGGAGGTTAACGCAACCATTCCTGGTCCCCTCCACCATCTCTTTCATATCATTCTTGGTCTCTCTTAGGACATCCTCTTTCCAACAATTGTTTAACATGTATCCATTTTCTATTAAAATAACAGAATTTACATTCGTCGACCTTTCATACAAAGGTCCATCAAATCAAACATTCACACCTTTGAGTTTTCCATAGTTCCTTGTCCAATATAGTTATATTTACAAACTAGGGGAAAAAGGTGTTACACTAATCCATAAGGTTATCAATCTCGTTTAAGAACTATCACTAGTGTTTCTAGTGGGTGCAGTTACCGAAGCACTACTGCTAGGGTTACTAGCAGGTGCAGTTGCAGAAACCCTAAAACTCTTTCCTAACACCTTATGATGTAATAACTTGATCAAGGAGAATGTGTTCTAGTGCACCTTAGTCCAACGCACCTCTTGGCACTCTCAAAAGGAAAAAACATCAAGATTGATATTTTGGGTCAAAGCTTAACTAGTTATCGATCAACAAAAATCATGAATGAAAAGACTAATCATATACACTACTCAACGCTCACAGGAACTCTTGAAGATGACATGTGGATAGTTGATAGTGGATCTTCCAGGCATATGATAGGAGACCAAGTCAAAATCTCCAATCTAAATGAAAAGAAGACATTGTACAAGGTAGAACTTGAAAAACACTTACCCAGTCGAAGGAATTGGTCAAGCCTTCGTCAAATTGAAAATAGGTAACAATGTTCATTTGAGAAATATCTTATATGTACATGGTTTATAAAAGAATATTGTATCCATATATTTCCTAGAGGACAAAGGAAACATATTAGCCTTTGTAGATGGAAAAGTATTATCTTGGCCTAGAGACTCTAGCATAGAGAATGCTAGAGTTATTGGAATCCGTGAAGTAAGACTATACAGACTACTAGAATGAAATGATGAAGCCCTTGTACATGTTGAAGTCAATCCCAATGAAATTTGGCATAGAAGGTATTCTCATATCAACTATCAAGAATTACCCTTCCTAAAAAAAATGGTTGAAGGAATACAAGAACTACAGTCTACACATGAAGGAATTTGCAAAGGATGTGCTCTTGGTAAGAATGCTAAGAAACTATTCTCAAGTAGCAATAATAGATCTAAGGAAATCCTAGATCTAATAAATTTAGATGTTTGTGGTCCGATGTGAGTCAAATATCTAGAAGGTTCTCTTTACTATGTAATATTCATAGATTATTACTGAAGAAAGACTTGGGTATATCTCTTGAAGACAAAGGACGAAGTTTTCAGCAAGTTTCAAGAATTCAAAGCAGAGATAGAGAACCTCACAAACAAGAAAATCAAGACCTTGAGAACAGATAATGGAGGAGAATATACATCCAAAGAATTTGTTTCCTTTTTCAAATTGGCAAGGGTTAGGAGGGAGCTAACTGTTCCTCATAATCCTCAACAAAATGGTGTAGCATAAAGGAAGAACGTATCTATTGAAGAAATTGTGAAAGAATTATTGAACGATCAAGATTTATCTATATATCTATGGGGAGAAGAAGCCATGACAACAATATATGTTCATAACAGAATTCCTCACTACATATTGAAGGACATGACTCCAGAAGAAGCCTTCTCAGGAAAGAAACCTAATGCAGAACACTTAAGAATCTTTGGATGCCCTATTTACTTTTACATCCCCAAGGATAAAAGGAAGAAATTAGAACCCTTAGGAAAGAAGGGAATATTCGTGGGATATAGTGAATCATCCAAGGCCTATAGAATCTATATTCTGGAAAAATGTAAGATTGAAGTCAGCAGAGACGTAACCTTCAATGAAAAGATGACTTTCAAGAAATCCATAGAAGAAACTATAGAAGAAGAAGAGTATGAAGAGCCTAATGAAGAAATAACATGTCTTCCAGAAAGTAAGAATGAAGAAACATAACAACTTGATCATCTGATGCAACCATGTGAAACTATTGAATCAGACATTGTACCCAAAACCAAGAAATGTCCAACTTGGCTTGAAGCTACCCTGCAAGAAGCAGAAAGAATCAAAGCCCCAAGTGGCACCTTCAGAAAAATAAAAAATCCCAAGAGATTCTCCATCTATGCAACATGTATGAAAAATATTATAAGCAAAGAACCCACCACATTTGAAGAGGCAACTCAGAAGAAACAATGGAAAGAAGCCATGGCAGAAGAACACTAATCCATCATGAAAAATAATGTATGGGAAATTGTGCCTAGACCTAAAGAAAAATCATTAGTAACTTCAAAATGGGTCTATAAGATCAAACATGTAGCAGACAAAAGCATGGACAAATATAAAGAAAGGTTCGTAGTGTTGACGGGCGAAACAGACCATCCGTCAACTGGAAGAGTGGAACCGGTCCGGGGTTGTCTAAATAACCCAAGCCGTTTGGTATGGACCACCCTGACGAGTTTAACGGCTCCGTTGGCCGCTCTAAGGTCTCGTAAGGAAACCAAAGAGAAAGTTGATATAAGTTAAGTGATCTAAACTAAGGAAACTAGAAACTAATAAAACAAACTAAAAATAACTATACTAATCTAACTACAAACTACAAACTATTATATATCTACAAGATACTAACTACGATCATAATAACTCAAATCAACTACTTAATTATCAGCTATAATCACTCTCTATTCACAAATATACATTATAGACAAATCACAGATTTGATTAAAACCTGTAAAACTCATGTGTTCGCTGCCTTAAGATAGCCAAGGATCTATTTTTGTCTTTTTTGTATTTTATAAAACAGAAAGAAAACTAACTGCAATTAAATAATCTAATCTAAATCTAACTAAACTACTAATTAATTAAAACAATAAACACCTAACTATTTGACCTGGAAATGCTCCAAGTATGTCCTGTGCGAGATGACTTCTAAGTTGATTGGACGAGGGAAACTCACACCAGTTAGGCCCTTAAGCTTCTCGGAAATGATCAGCTATAATGCTTCCTGAAGTATTATTACAAGACAAACAAGACATAAAAGGTTATCACAACAATTTTCTGATTATAAACTTCTGCAAAAGGGGAAACCTATTATACAACAAGCTTATATATGACATTCAAATTACGAAGAAGACAAAGCTATCATTCACTAAAATGAATTGAGAATTGTTATGTCCTTTATCAATTTAGGAAGAAACAAGATATAGATAAAG
>ML784611.1:170564-194425 GCA_009831015.1 Picea engelmannii
AAGTAGGGGATTGGGTGTTTTTAAGAATACAACCATACAAACATATGTCCCTCAAGCAAGCCAAGAAGGATAATAAATTATCACCAAAGTACTATGGCCCTTATAAGGTGTTGCAAAAGATTGGTACTATGGCATACAAATTGTTGTTGCCTACATCTTCACGAGTACACCCAGTTTTCCATGTTTCATTCTTAAAGAAGGTTATAGGTGACAAGATCCCAGTTCAAACTATATTTCCAGAACTTGAAAAGGAAGGAAAAATCATATTGGAGCCTGAAGCCATCATTGACACAAGAATTCTCCAACTGAGGAATAGATCCATTTTAGAGTATCTCATTAAATGGAGGAAACTACCGGCTGAAGATTCCGCTTGGGAAGATGAGTATTTTATACAAAAGCATCCAAAGTTACTCAAGCATTGCAGACAACACTTGTCTCAAGGGGAGGGGCATGTTAAGCCCTAATATTGGCTCATTACCCCTTAATTGGGGCATATTATATTAGTAATGTTATTTTATTTATGTCGGCTTTAGGAGATTAGTTGTAATTATAACTCCTAGTATCCTATATATACCAAGGAGACATTTTCATTTTGACTCATCCTGTACTTGAACATTTAAGTGGGGTAAAAGGAGGTTTCCCCCTCGAGGCTTATTATCTAAAATTCTCTCTTTTTCAAGGCATTGAGTACTTTTTCTAAGGTTTTTCTATGCTATATTGATATTTGGTTCTTAACGGTGTGGGGGAAAGGTATAGGACAATCTTTATTCTTGGAAGTCACTCTCAATAGTTGTCAAGAAGAATGGTTCACTTCATCAGGCAGTCATTCTTTCGAAGTTCACAGTTGTGAGCAGTTTCGAAGAATGTTCTGTTTTGGAGGTTGGTGCAGGATAGTCATTCCGTAGGGAAGACACATTCTCTCCAGGTTGGACTTTCTTTAGTGCAGGAGGAATGGCCCAGTTAGGTGAATGGTCTAGGTTCAACAATGAGGGACAAGCATTCCCTAGGGAAAACTCATTCTCTCCAGGTTGCACTTTGTTTAGTGCCAGAGGAATGACCCAGTTAGGTGAATGGTACAGGCTTAGAAATCAAGACAATTATTCTTTTATGCTTGAGAAGAATAGTTCAAATAGTTCATGGCTGATGCTTTACTTTCTGAGGGTAGATGCTCTTCAAGATCTCACAGATGTGAGTGGAAGAATTTCCCAGATGGCTCAGTTTATATCATGATATTTTTTTCTGTGCAGGTTGATATCAGATGAGATGATCGCTATGGAGACTGTATGTCTCTAGACAGTAGATGTATGCTACTGTGGTGGATATGTTCCACTGGTTGTGACTATGTGTCACTGAATAAGTAGTTGTGTACTACTATAGATAGACAGAGTTGTGTTCTATTAGATGACATTGTACTAATTGTCATGGATATTATCTAGTTGTATGATGATGACGATGCTTGTGATTTTATCATGAGACAGCCTGTGTGGCTATAATGATGATATTGGTTGAATGGTATGTTTTTTCTCAAGACCATTACATGTTATACCTCCTTATATAGGAGGGAGTGTTGATATTATGGTAGTTGTAGAAGGTATTAACCTCCATTTGTGACATTTGATGAGATTAGAATATTCTGGAAGCAAGAAAATACTTGGATATAACCCTAGAAGAGAAGTTAGCTAAAGGAAATATTATATACTAAGTGTTTGGCACCCAGAAAGAGAAGTCGGCCCAGACATCCTAGAAGAAGCAGTATAAATATAGGATGTCAGTCTTCATTTGAGCTAGATCTCTTAGAATTGCAGAAATCCACTTGTGCGCATTGCAGAAGTCCAGTTGTGCGCAAGTCTGGGGAGTAGCTATTGTCACGGTCCTGCAATATGCATTTTCGGTTTTTCTGGGTTGGACTCTCTGATTAGTTTTGGTTATCTTCGCTTGGTGCATTAGCTGTTGGAATTCTTCTCTCTGTCAAGGTCAGGGTGCTCGGGGGTGGAATTAGTGCCTATGGTTGAGTGACAATATTTCTATATTGTCTATGGTTAAATGAGCATACCCACTTTACTAACGCCAAATATGTAGATCCCTCAATATCCCAAAAATCATCTGCATAACACACTACTATTAGAGAATACTGAAAAATAGTATTCAAAGAAGGCTCTTGACTGCTCTCCATAATTTTTTATACATAAGGTGGAGTAGAGTCATCAAATAAAAGATGAAAATAGTTATCATCCTAGAGATGACAATTGTTCATATATCAATCCTCACAATCCGACTCCAAATCATACAAGGCATATGTGTCTTGATTATATGATTCCATGACATGATGGTCGATGATCTGGAGCACTTGGAAATATTGTAATTTTTTCTGGATGGCTTGAATCTCTCGTTGGAATTAGTTGTGTCCCATGAGGATTCAAGAGATAATGTCCATTGGATACACCACATACAAGATATTAAAATAAATCTCTAAAAATAATTCATCCAATGACACAAATCTCATTTATTATAATACAATATGAAAAATCTCATTTATTATAATAGAATTCCTTACAGCAGGGAAACAACATACAATAGAACATAAACTTGTTATCTCCTGGTTTCACAAAACTGTCTAAGCATTCCTTGGTATTTGAACCATCACAAATATCTATATGCATTTTGTCAATATTAATATAATTTCTACTTACTCACACAAACAAAATTTCTTGGTATTTGAACCACCACAAATATATATGTACATTTTGTCAATATTAATATAGTTTCTACTTACAACCAAAAAAAAATATCTTAATCACTTATGTTTTATTTTTTTTAGTATTTAATAAATATTAGATTGAGATGTACCTTTATTATTTTTAATTGTTTAATATTATTTCTTTAATCAAGGATATATTGATTTAGGTTTAATAATTTAAGTTTAATATACTATCAACCTTAGATTTATTATGTTGGTGATTAAGGTTGTAATTTTATTTTTTTTGCTAGTTTGTCTATGACCTGTGGGACTAGCCTATGACTGAGAAACCATAATTAGGAGCATATAAGCCGTCAAAATTACCTGGGGATTGCACCTGGCCTAAGCCACACCAACCCTTATCATGGTTGGAATTTTTGTCCCCGCAGGTTTCGAACCAGTGACTTAACATCACAGAGTTCCTTAACATCACACTCCATCACCCACTGTCCTACACCTCGGGGACTTGAATTTGAAGGACATGGGGGTGGGATTGATCCACTTATGTGTGCACGGGTCCCGATACCATTTAATATAGTATCTTTGGGTGCAACCATGCATTCAACCACTACCTCAAGGTGCCCCCATGGCTCCAGGTAAAGCCCTCATGGGAATTGAACCTTGCCCAATGGTGAAAAACTCCTCACTTTCCACCATTGAATCCAACCCCTTTGGGATTAAAATTTGGAGGACATGGGGGTGGGATTTGACCCACTTATGTGTGCATGAGTCACGATATTATTTAATATAATATCTCAGGGTGAAATCACACGTTCGATCACTACCTCAAGGTGCCCCCATGGCTCCAGGTTAGGTCCTCACGAGAATTGAACCTTGACCAATGGTGAAAAATGCCTTAGTTTCCACCATTGAATCCAACCCCTTTTGGCGATTAAGATTGTAAATTAAAAATAAAAAATAAAATAACATTTAAAATATATAAAAAAATGAATTTTATATTTATATACAACTTATTTTATTATAAATTCAATTCTTTATTAATTAATATAGATCATCTTAATCCTAAATTACTTGTTTTTTAATTCTTCTTCATACTTAATATATTAGATTGATATGACTCTTTATTATTTTGAATTATTTGATATAATGTTTTTATCAAAGATACATCGATCTGGGTTTAACATATTTTCATTACTTAGTACTTATGTCTTTGATATGATACATCAATCTAGGTTGAGACACAACCTTTGATCAATGATACGTCAATCTAGGTTGAGACACAACATTAGATGTAATTTCCAAAAAATGTGTCAAACTTAACTTGCGTTAGCATACCAATAAAATTCAATGTAATTGTACTGAGCACCAATGTACCAAGTGTGTTTAGAACCAAGTAGAACCAAGTGGCCATACAGTTGTTTTGTTTCACCAAAACTAATAAGAAAAAGTTATTATCGAATCTCAAAAGGAAACTTTGAAAAATATTTAGTGTGAGATTTAAAATAAAAATCAAATGCATAAACATAAATCAAATCCCACTTTTTATGTCAAAAGAAAAGAAGGGAAAAATACTTGATATGAAAAGATTAAAAAACAATTGTGTAAATTCTTTTTAATCTAAAGAATATTTTAAGCAACAAAAGTTTTTTACATATATATAGTTTTATTTATATGATTATTTAAAATGAATTCATGTTAATGATAAACAAAAAAGAATTATTTGGGTGAGTGTAAATTAATGGTGGTCTCTCATGATACGTTAGCGGTAATAAAAACATGGAAAAACAACAATTTGTTAACTTGGAGGGATGATTTGAGGTATTTTCGCAATGAATTTGAATATGGTGTAAAAGATGAAATGTAGGAAATTAAATTAGATTTTTGAATATATAATTTTTATTTATACAATTTATGTATGACTATATGAAATTTGAGTTCTTTTAACAATGGTATGTTATTTTTCATGCAAAATATAATGCACATGTTCCTGTTAGTGTAAGTGTTGAGTACCTAAATGATGGAATTTCCCTAAAAAAAAATGCACAATTGTAGAGAACACATTGTTCTTATCTAGGGATATTTTTTCAAAATTTATAATGTTAATTTTACATTTTTTTTTTTTAAATTATGAAAGTCATTATATCCTTGAAATTACAAGGCTTTGCATTAGTGTGGGTCTTGACCTGTCAAGAAGGTAAGGGAAAGAGTTCAATGATAAGTCCCAATTAGTCTGGATCTCATTTGAGATGGAAGTTTATGTCTGGTATGTGGGCGTGGTTGCCACCTAAAGGTTACACAAGAAATGGGAACAATTGTCCCCTAAAGGGTTCTTGTTAGAGTTGAATTAAAAGTAACTATCTTATACTAATCCTATCCTATCCTAATCAGGATCAAGTCTAACAAAATAGATACGACATGAAATGATATCATTGATTGTAGAATTAGTTCATATCCATCAATAACATATTAAAATAGTAAAGCTACAAACAAAATCACAAATAGTTGCAGACTATAACTGTGACTTTAGCAATGTATCCATTAGAAATCACAACAACCTAAGCATCTTAAATGGTATACATAAAAATAGTTCACATGACATTCAATCAAGAAACTTATCAAACAAAATCATATGCAGAGTAGTTCCATACACATTTGTCGACGGTCATGACTTCAAAATTGCCTTTTGTTCTTTATTTTTTTTTAGAAATAGTAGTTGTTGACTAAAAAATCCATCACCTACTATAAATGCTCACAAAGAGTTGTGAATATCATTATTATTATTACTATATAGTTAATAGGTGGAATCTCATAGAAGAAAATGCAAAAATGTTGGTTTCCAAAATTTTTGTTGGCATGATATACTTTAATATTAACATTTTGAAGAAATGGTTTAATATTATGCAAATGACTGGAGTTGAAAGGGATTTACTTGCATGAATATGACAAAGATGTATAATAGCATTTGTGAAAAAGTGTATCTGAGAGATATTTAATCCAAGTTCAAGCATGTGGTTTAAATTCTAAACTTGAAATATATGGCATACAAGCCGATTCTTGAACTCCATATAGATTGTTTGGTAGGACATATCAAGTTCAACCATTTGTATATTTTGAAGAAAAGAGGTTTTGGGTTAATACAAGATAACATGATTTCTATATATGAATCAAATACCCACAAGAATCAATATGTGGAATTTGAAACTTGTGTTAAAGTCACATTATTTTGGACATGGTCACAAATGGTTTAAAAGCTTAGTTGTTACAATTCAAACATCATATTGGAAGTGATATATCGTTAATTTGACTGATGTGTATCACATATGGTATATGAGTTTTATGGCATAAATTTTTGGGTTATGCGTATTAAATGAAAGCCAAGCCGACACACATACTATGGTTGTTTATTTTGGATAGACGACGTGATGAATGGACATGCATTAAAGTTGCAAGGATTTGGGAATTTAGTCCCACAATACCGCTTGATATTACTCAGTTTTGCCTTGGTTTATGGTCATTTTTTCCTCAGTTTTGCCTTGGTTTATGGTCATTTTTTCCTCTTGAGAAAGAAAGAAGTTTGAGCTCAACCCACTAAAACCCTTGCTTCTAGTTTTTTTTAATTGTTTTGACTTCCATTATTGGTATAGAATAGTTATTAGAAAATGTATGATTTTATATTCTATTTTACATATTCTACATTATATTTGTCTTTATGATTGATTAATTCTAGATATAGTTAGTATTATTGTGTGCATGAGATTTTTTCTATTTCCTTGATTTGTCATTGCTTGAAGAAAAGAAATAAAAGAATGATTGTTCATTGAGGAGTTGTTTGAGTTATCTCTTGCATATTTTAAAACTCGCATTTTCAAGAACAGTTTTAAAAAGAAAAATATTTGAGCTCGCTCTAGTTTATATGCATTAGAAATGGTTTTGAGCTTGACTCTTTTATGATATTTTGTGGGTTCTGTAATGATTTTGCGAAAAATGAGACAAACCCTTTTCAAGTTATGAATGAAAAACAATGGGTTTCGAACCTAGGTCGAGTATTATGCTCTTTTTGATTCACATTTGAATTCGTACACATTTTTGTTCTTGGATATTTTCCGGGTCAAGCCTGTGATGATGTTTGTTGATTCGAACCTATATTGCATTCGTAGTTAGCATGATCAAAATCATACGTATTTGTTGGATTGAACTGATATGTTGTTCTAATTTATTTCAAATAAAAGTTATTGCTTTAACCGTGTGTTTCTTCCATTTGGTTCGAGTATGAAATCAAGCCCGAATTGGGTGATGGAATTTAGGTTTTATAAAATGATAACGACACAACCTATAGCCAATTTTTTCATCATGGTTTAATTATGTGTGTTACTCTTGATTCGTTTTTGTTTTAAAAGAAAAAGGGTTATGGGTTCAAACCCTATCTCTTTGTTGATGCCCATAGGCTCAAACTTGGAGCATTTGAGTTGCATGCAATTTATCATTTCTTCAACTCAAATTGTTATGGCATGGTAAATCTTTGGTTTTGATCGAAGGCATCGTATGCATATTAGTATGGTATTTGGTATGATATTCTTTAACTTCGATTTGAGTCAAGAATTTAAATAGAAATGAGAAACAATCATTTTGGGATAAGCACTCTAAAATCTCCTTTCCTTTCCTCATCCTGCCACCATGAAATATAAGTGTAGACGAACTATCACTACCACAATTATTGTCGCTCTCATTATCATTGTCACTGTCTGTAACCTGTCAACTTGTCATTGTATCCAACCTGTCACTATCACCGATACTCAACTAGATCCTCTCACATGGATCATATACCAAGGACACCTCTCAAATAGATGTCCAATATCACCAACACATTCCTCTACCATGCATGTACCAATATCACCAGCATACCATCACAGGGTATGTGTCTCAACCATGTACCAAAGCATGTACCAAACCATCAACCTATACCATACCAAGCATCAACCATGTACCAAAACCTATACCACAACAAGTACATCAACCATGCACCAACACCTATAACACACTGTGCATCAACCATGCATCCCAACCTATACCAAATGGTGCATCAACCATGTTTAACAACCATGTACATCAAGCATGTACATGCACATCAACACCATACCATGTACAATACCATGTACCATACCATGTTCCAATAATGCACATCAACCATGTACATGAACACCTGTACCATACCATATACCATATACCATATATGATGTAATGTTTCTCAACCATATACCATATCATATACCAAATACCACAATATATCATCAATGAAATGCCTCAACCATATGCCAAGAATATGTGCCAAATGTGTACCAAGTATGTATATAGATCACCAACAAGTGTCTCATACACATACCAAAGTGTATCTCAAACAATGTGCCCAGTATCCAAGATGATCCTCAAACCATGTGCCTCAACAATATACCATATCACTCATGATATGTCTCAATCGTGCCATACGCCATAACATTGCCAACATGTAACCCTAAAAAAATGCATATAAACATACTTGTAACTCTGTAAAATACCAAATGTATGTGATCACATACCTGCAGACCTTCCTCAACTTCATAAACAAAAGAATAGCATCTTCATCAAACTTTACCTTAGTCTTACGGGACTAGTTTTTGGATTAGTAAAAAACCCTAAATTTCAACAAGCATAAATCTGTACCTATAATGAATAAAGGTATGAAAATTGTACACAATATTATTCAATATATTCTCTGCAATTCCTCCAGGTTTCAGTGCTTGGCACCTCTCAGAAAAGGATTTATAGAAAAAATGACAGACCTTGTTGAATTATGTCTTATTCTAGAGAGAGAACTTGTAGAGCATTCCCCACATGTAATATTTGATATCTGGATCTGAAAATTGTACACCACATACTACGGCTGGTATTCTATCCAATTAATTTGGTCTCACTAAATTTTTGTTTTCTATGAATAATTTATCGCCTTTTTACTCATAACACATGTTTGAGACTAGTTCCAAGACTAGCCAAAAACCCTATATTCGACAGAGTGTATCTCCCAGAATGAAATGACCCGAAAGCTGAAATTTATACCACATGTACCTTGATATGTCATATCAATAGCTGATAGATTTAACTACCTAAATCATTTTATAAAAGTAGTTATATTGAAAATGGTAAGATGACTTGTAAATAACATACCTTAGAACACATCCTCACAAGACTTCATCCTCCCTTGAATTTCATCGGTATTTACTTAAGATTCCCTCTGAAAAATGCCTTATATATCCTTGGTTACCTCAGAAAACAATCACTTGATCACTTAGATAGATATTCAATGAACTTGTGTGTATAAATCATGTGTTTATGAGAGACTTCTTGAGGTGTATTTATAATTTTTCTAAATAACCTATTTCCTTAACTTTAGGACATCTTTCCTTAACTTTGGGGCTTCTTGAACTTTCTTGTTACAACCACTTTACCCTTTCATTAAATACTTGTAACAAACTAGGAGCTTCTTAACCATTCTTTGGGGCTTTCAACTTCACAAAGCCATATCTCACTAACCATGAGGAACCATGTGGTGTTTCACATATCACTGGAAATGGCACGAAAAATACTATCCATCTATGGTAGTCTTACCTTCAGTTTCAATTCTCTTCATGTACATATTCATTAATCAACTTCGGGTCCCATAACTGCACCTTTGGGGCGACATGTAGACTACATCAAATGTAGACAACTGACTCACCATCAATCTCGATCATACAAGTGTCAATCATGTTTCCAACATATATGGACCTCTCCAAGGGTTGACATCAATTCAAACATCATATTGGAAGTGATATATCGTTAATTTGACTGATGTGTATCACATATTGTATATGAGTTTAATGGCATAAATTTTTGGGTTATGCATATTAAATGAAAGCCAAGCCGACACACATACTATGGCTGTTTATTTTGGATAGACGACGTGATGAATGGACATGCATTAAAGTTGCAAGGATTTGGGAATTTAGTCCCACAATACCGCTTGATATTACTCAGTTTTGCCTTGGTTTATGGTCATTTTTTCCTCTTGAGAAAGAAAGAAGTTTGAGCTCAACCCACTAAAACCCTTGCTTCTAGTTTTTTTTAATTGTTTTGATTTCCATTATTGGTATAAAATAGTTATTAGAAAATGTATGATTTCATATTCTATTTTACATATTCTACAGTATATTTGTCTTTATGATTGATTAATTCTAGATATAGTTAGTATTATTGTGTGCATTAAATTTTTTCTATTTCCTTGATTTGACATTGCTTGAAGAAAAGAAATAAAAGAATGATTGTTCATTGAAGAGTTGTTTGAGTTATCTCTTGCATATTTTAAAACTCACATTTTCAAGAACAGTTTTAAAAAGAAAAATATTTGAGCTAGCTCTAGTTTATATGCATTAGAAATGGTTTTGAGCTTGACTCTTTTATGATATTTTGTGGGTATCGTAATGATTTTGGGAAAAATGAGACAAACCCTTTTCAAGTTATGAATGAAAAACAATGGGTTTCGAACCTAGGTCGAGTATTATGCTCTTTTTGATTCACATTTGAATTCGTACACATTTTTGTTCTTGGATATTTTCCGGGTCAAGCCTCTCATGATGTTTGTTGATTCGAACCTATATTGCATTCATAGTTAGCATGATCAAAATCATATGTATTTGTTGGATTGAACTGATATGTTGTTCTAATTTATTTCAAATAAAAGTTATTGATTTAACCGTGTGTTTCTTCCATTTGGTTCGAGTATGAAATCAAGCCCGAATTGGGTGATGGAA
Organism: Picea engelmannii; assembly: GCA_009831015.1. Classification (NCBI taxonomy): domain Eukaryota; kingdom Viridiplantae; phylum Streptophyta; class Pinopsida; order Pinales; family Pinaceae; genus Picea; species Picea engelmannii. The sequence continues at coordinate 181,083 of ML784611.1, forward strand.
TTTAGGTTTTATAAAATGATAACGACACAACCTATAGCCAATTTTTTCATCATGGTTTAATTATGTGTGTTACTCTTGATTCGTTTTTGTTTTAAAAGAAAAAGGGTTATGGGTTCAAACCCTATCTCTTTGTTGATGCCCATAGGCTCAAACTTGGAGCATTTGAGTTGCATGCAATTTATCATTTCTTCAACTCAAATTGTTATGGCATGGTAAATCTTTGGTTTTGATCGAAGGCATCGTATGCATATTAGTATGGTATTTGGTATGATATTCTTTAACTTCGATTTGAGTCAAGAATTTAAATAGAAATGAGAAACAATCATTTTGGGATAAGCACTCTAAAATCTCCTTTCCTTTCCTCATCCTGCCACCATGAAATATAAGTGTAGACGAACTATCACTACCACAATTATTGTCGCTCTCATTATCATTGTCACTGTCTGTAACCTGTCAACTTGTCATTGTATCCAACCTGTCACTATCACCGATACTCAACTAGATCCTCTCACATGGATCATATACCAAGGACACCTCTCAAATAGATGTCCAATATCACCAACACATTCCTCTACCATGCATGTACCAATATCACCAGCATACCATCACAGGGTATGTGTCTCAACCATGTACCAAAGCATGTACCAAACCATCAACCTATACCATACCAAGCATCAACCATGTACCAAAACCTATACCACAACAAGTACATCAACCATGCACCAACACCTATAACACACTGTGCATCAACCATGCATCCCAACCTATACCAAATGGTGCATCAACCATGTTTAACAACCATGTACATCAAGCATGTACATGCACATCAACACCATACCATGTACAATACCATGTACCATACCATGTTCCAATAATGCACATCAACCATGTACATGAACACCTGTACCATACCATATACCATATACCATATATGATGTAATGTTTCTCAACCATATACCATATCATATACCAAATACCACAATATATCATCAATGAAATGCCTCAACCATATGCCAAGAATATGTGCCAAATGTGTACCAAGTATGTATATAGATCACCAACAAGTGTCTCATACACATACCAAAGTGTATCTCAAACAATGTGCCCAGTATCCAAGATGATCCTCAAACCATGTGCCTCAACAATATACCATATCACTCATGATATGTCTCAATCGTGCCATACGCCATAACATTGCCAACATGTAACCCTAAAAAAATGCATATAAACATACTTGTAACTCTGTAAAATACCAAATGTATGTGATCACATACCTGCAGACCTTCCTCAACTTCATAAACAAAAGAATAGCATCTTCATCAAACTTTACCTTAGTCTTACGGGACTAGTTTTTGGATTAGTAAAAAACCCTAAATTTCAACAAGCATAAATCTGTACCTATAATGAATAAAGGTATGAAAATTGTACACAATATTATTCAATATATTCTCTGCAATTCCTCCAGGTTTCAGTGCTTGGCACCTCTCAGAAAAGGATTTATAGAAAAAATGACAGACCTTGTTGAATTATGTCTTATTCTAGAGAGAGAACTTGTAGAGCATTCCCCACATGTAATATTTGATATCTGGATCTGAAAATTGTACACCACATACTACGGCTGGTATTCTATCCAATTAATTTGGTCTCACTAAATTTTTGTTTTCTATGAATAATTTATCGCCTTTTTACTCATAACACATGTTTGAGACTAGTTCCAAGACTAGCCAAAAACCCTATATTCGACAGAGTGTATCTCCCAGAATGAAATGACCCGAAAGCTGAAATTTATACCACATGTACCTTGATATGTCATATCAATAGCTGATAGATTTAACTACCTAAATCATTCTATAAAAGTAGTTATATTGAAAATGGTAAGATAACTTGTAAATAACATACCTTAGAACACATCCTCACAAGATTTCATCCTCCCTTGAATTTCATCGGTATTTACTTAAGATTCCCTCTGAAAAATGCCTTATATATCCTTGGTTACCTCAGAAAACAATCACTTGATCACTTAGATACATATTCAATGAACTTGTGTGTATAAATCATGTGTTTATGAGAGACTTCTTGAGGTGTATTTATAACTTTTCTAAATAACCTCTTTCCTTAACTTTATGACATCTTTCCTTAACTTTGGGGCTTCTTGAACTTTCTTGTTACAACCACTTTACCCTTTCAATAAATACTTGTAACAAACTAGGAGCTTCTTGACCATTCTTCGGGGCTTTCAACTTCACAAAGCCATGTCTCCCTAACCATGAGGAACCATGTGGTGTTTCACATATCACTAGAAATGGCACACAAAATACTATCCATCTATGATAGTCTTACCTTCAGTTTCAATTCCCTTCATGTACATATTCATTAATCAACTTCGGGTCCCATAACTGCACCTTTGGGGCGACATGTAGACTACATCAAATGTACACAACTAACTCACCATCAATCTTGATCATACAAGTGTCAATCATTTTTCCAACATATATGGACCTCTACAAGGGTTGACATCAATCTCTAAGGGTTTAAATCAATCTTCAAGATGACTCTCCAAGGGTTGACATCAATGACAACCAACTATCCAACAATCTCCCCCTTTGACATTGATGGTAACACCAACATTGATTGAAATACTTAGACATGTAAACACTCATGATCATGCTCCCCTTGTGATCATCGATCCTCATCAATGTTTGTATCTCTCCCCCTTTGACATCAATGGAAAAATGTATCTCCCCTTGGGGATGCTCCCCCTATATTTGCGCCTTTTTTTTTTCTCTTCATCTTTGACCAAAGGTTAACTCCTCCTATCGATATGTATTCTCTTGATATTGTACCTTCTCTAACCAATCATGGGAAAAACAAATAACTCCCCGTGTGGGTATGTCTCTCTATCTATATGCTACCAATATTTCTTTCTGGATCTCTCTTTCTAATGACTTGATTTATTTGTACGACGTTTTGTATATCAAAGTAGGGCTACCTGTACATGTTTCCTTTCCTCTCTTCCAATGTTTTTTATTGTTTATTGGTGTTTCCTCTTGAATTTCACTGAGATATATAAAAAGCATTCAAAATTTGATTTATTCATTTACTTTTCATGTTTACTTGACCATATTGTTCAACAATGTCCTTATGATGATATATCTTTTGTTGAGAATTTCTCTTTCCCTGTTCTATTGTTCCTTTAACATATTTTGTTTATGTTACCAACTGATTTCAATTAATTCCAATGATTCCAATTGTAAATACATTTCTATGCATATTATCTGACCCATGATTTTTGAATCTGCTAAGCATCTCATTAATTATTCTCTATCCATGTGGGACACACTATCCATAAATATGCTAGTCAACTGTCCACAATGTTGACCCATCTGTCATTGTACTATATGGTTGTAATCTGTATTGAAGATATCTCTTCTTGAATATAATAATAAACATCTTCTTGTGTAACTTCCAATTGACACATGTGTGGGAACACTCCTTTTCAACCGATCAATCTATTGCTTTGTACTCATGCTATCTGACTGCTCTGAATCTCTCTCTACAAACACTTCATGCTGCTCGAAATATAGTTCTCTGATATGTAGTGTCTACTACATGGACTCCCCCTATTTAACATACATATTTAATGGGAGTCTCTGAGCCGGATGGATCATAACAATACCTACTTTGATGCAGAGTCATCTACCTCTTCGTTTGTAGAGTCATAATCTTTTTGAACTTAGACTTCTACCTTTCTTCCTGTGGATTGATATTTCTCTTGAAAGTACAATCTCTTGAACTTGTTCTTCATTCACATGTCCCTCTTTTCTTTCATTTCTTTTCCAAACCCTTTTGTATCTGACATCTTCCTTTTTAACTGTAGATTTATCTTCATCTCGTATTATTTCCAATCTTGCGGTCTCTGGGACATGGTCTTTGTTCACATGTTCTTCTTATTTTCTTTTCCATACTTTCTTATATATGATATCCATGTTTTATTTTATGGAAGTATCGATCATGCTTCTACAATCACGAGCTATGTGTCCATATTTATGGTAGTTGTAACATTCAATGTTATGTGGGGCCACATAAGCATTTATTTCTTGAACATTTATTTCACAAGACCTGTAATCTGCAACCTTATGTCCAAAGTAGTACAATAAAAACAATGACCATAAAATAAATTTGCATACCTAGGAGTGGATGATATTCTTTGTTGTGTAGTCCTTCCAGATTCCTTCCTTGGCTGATCATGATCATGGTTGAATCTTCTTTGTTTCCTGAACATGGTAGGTCTTTTTGAAAATGTATCTATATTATTCTTCTTTGATTCTTGTTAACCATGATTCCTTCCTTTGAGTACTTCTACATAACTCTTACTCTTTTCTTGCATCCTAGAATGTTTCTCTTCATTCTCTACTATTGATGTGGGTGTTTCTATCTCTTCGATGTTCTTTTCAAGTTTTTCGATTTTAATTCTCAATGTAACAACTTCTTCTTATTCAAGCTTCTCAACCTCTTCTTCTTTATTCATCATCTAAATTTTCATTGCTTCTTCTGCTCGCTTTGCTTCTTCAAGTTGAATCTTCAATTTCATGATTTATTTTTCAAGTTCTCTCTCTTCTTGATCAAATTATGCTTCAAGTTGATTTAAGTTGTCAGTTATTTCCTTAAGATGATTTGTCATTATCTTCTTTCTCTTTTCTTCTTCCTTTCTTTCGATTTCCAAACACTACTTCTCTTTTATTTCTTCCTTTCTTAGTGCTTCTATTTCAGATTCCAAACACTGCTTCTCTTCCATCTGATTTTTGTATGTTTCTTGAATATTTCTGGCTTCTTCTAGATATGATTTTATTTTTATGATGATATGTTGGACTTCTTTGGAACTTTCTTGAGAATTATTCTTGGCTAGTTGTTCCTCAAGTGACCGGTTCTTCTTCCTTTCTTTTGTTATTTTATCCAGAGCACTGATTAATTCATCTTCAAGATCCTTTTCCTTTTCAATCTCATGATTATATTTTATTTCATTGGGTTGTTCTGTCTCATAGCTTTCAATATTCAAATAAGGGAATTCAATTTCAATATGTTTGCACTCTTCACAAGTAAAACAAAAGAACTCACTTATATTGACTATGAACTCTTTGACTTCTGAATCAGTCTGACATGGTGAGAAAATTACCTCTTGTTCTACATATTCTTTAGAAATATTTGACTCTGTGACGGGTGTTACACATTATTTTGGTCATCATAGTGATTCATTGACAACATGTGTTCATGTTCCCAAAAAGAGTCTTTCTGCATGAGGAAAGTGACTGACTTTCTCTTCTCAAAAATCCTATTAAAGAAGGCCGTCATAGGCTGCACCATAAGCAGGATGTGACGATGCCTGGTAGTCGCACTCTGCCCTAAAACTGGTTTGTGATGTCTCTTTAGGCTTCTCTACAACTAGGGTGCGGCGATGTCAAAAGGCTAAGAAAATGTCGACCTTCACATAAATTCTAGAAGGGGATCTTCTAGAAGATGAGGTGGCATCCGTATGGTTGGGATCCTACTCGCTTCTCTGATTTGGTGGGATCTTCCTAATCTCTTCAACCATATCTCTTTCCCCTATATAAAGATGGATTTCTCATGGAAAAGGATAAGGTTGATTCAAGCAAGATTATTATTGAATAGGCTAAGAATTGTGTTTTCACCCAATTCATCACTAAGTGAGCAAATTAAGAGTGCTTACATGCCCAGTTGGGCTCTGCTAGGCATGACAGCTGTAAGGTAAAAGGTTAGAAAGAGAAACAATAAAGCTATTAACAAGAATTAAACTAAAACAAATAAAAACTAAAATCATATGAGAAAATGAAAAATAGAGACAAATGGACCAATATCACCAATGTATAAGTTGATCTGTTGATGAAATCCAAAGACACACAAAGAAGAAAGGGGACTTGGGTCCCTTCTTTCTCCAATGGAAGGCTCTTGAGGCCCTCAAAGCTTGCTCTCCTTTACAATGAAAATATGAAAATATGGGTGAAAGAACTCCAAGCTTATTCACTCAAGTGAGGGGTGAATAGCTCTATGAAATGTAGCTTGTGGTGTTTATTGCCAAAGAATGGGTCCTTAGCAATCTCAGCAGCATAATAGTATGAAGAATTCCTTGAGAAAATGGTGGTCATTCATAGCTTTTTATAGCCAAGCATTAGGTTATTATGTGGCCTCTTTTGAATGTGAAAAGAGGCTCTTTAGGGCACAATTAGGTCTTTGACCAGCCCACCATGAGGATTGAGCTCGGATTTGGTGTCAAATCGTCTTGGGAGATGATCCATTAGTGGTTGGGAGGCCGACCAATTTCAATAAATGCGCCGTTTAGCAGGCGCGCGGGTTTTTAGCCCAACAACCGCGCCTTGTGCACATATGCGCGCTTTGTACGATGCTATTACGTGCATACGCGCGCGCACTCAGATGATGTAAAGTGCCCTTCAAATTTTTGGTCATTTGGTATAGTTTTTGACCCTTTTTGCAATGTTGTGGCATTAATTTTGTGCCATGAATGACGCCAGTCCTGTTTTGACGATGCAGAGTTCTTGTCGCCCTGTGCGGACGAAATTTCAGTGATAACAGATGCCCCCTGATGGATGAGGTTAGGAGCAAAACGTATAGCCAAAATCTATCAATGTTTCTTTTACTGAGGATGGTGTTGTAAGGGAGAGCAAGGATGGGACCGCGTAGAGCGATCCATTGGAGAAGGAAGGAACCTGTAGATCCCGACTTTCCACAAGGTGTGTATCAATATACAAGTGTGTACAAACGAGGTGGGCATGCCCCATGCTCGTGTAATGTAACTCTGAAGAAAAAATGTCTGAAATGTTGATGTAGACAACTGCAGCGCCCTCGGGGGTGGAATGATAAAGGCAGAAGACAATTCTGCAAAGTAACATACTCTTAACCATAGGTAATGGTCACGGAAATAAACAGCGAAGGTGATGTGGACATTGGTGGCTCGACCAAGTTCAGAGGTCTTCGGCAACTGATAAGAAAAACTGCAATAGTCGCAAAGTAAGACCCACCGTAACTTGAGAAACTGTTGGCGTCGAATGTTATGGGGGTCAACGACATCAGGGAGAAATGGTATTTCCCTCTGTGTCGTCCGAGATCTCTCATTGATAGGAGCATGAGAATCAAGATACTGTCACCCTTTCGAAAAATTTTGTTGATGTCGACAAAAGGGGGACGCGACTCCCAGAAGCAAAGGGCTTCTTGGAATCTACTGTGATGAGGGAGTGGCAGAGGTACATGGATGAAGTCAACAAGTGGGAAGACTCCAGACTGCCCTTGGTTGGAGGGTGCATGATAGAAGGCATGGCCGCAACCATGTGACAAGATCGAGTGTCAGGGGGACGACAAGATCAGGGATAAGTTGTGCCAGAGGCGGGACAAGGTGAATAAATTCAGAGGATAAAGGTAAGTGACCTGGGTAGTAGTCTGAAAACATAGACGATGTCGGCGGGGGAAAATGAGAAGTAATGCTCCAACCAAGGGTGACATGGGTTGCGTGTGGCCAAAAGGAAAGTAGGTCGCCAATGGTGACGACAAAAATAAAGGATGGAAAATAAAGGCGTCTATACAACGAATAATGAATAAACGTGGGAAAGATGTACAAAATACAGAAACGGGTGCCCCAGTGTTAAATGAGTGCCCCAGAGAGGGCATAAATTTCTGGGAAAACTAATGAAGGGTGGGGGCCCCATTGGCGAGTTTTTGTATGAGGTAGGTGAAATGAAGATAGGTTCACAAATGGGCAAACTGATGGTGGATGAAATGGTGGGTGCATGATCCCGCGGAGGTGCAGGTAAAGAAAAGAACATGACTATAAAGCGATGTGCTGGGAGTCCACATGGGAAGCTAGCAAAATGAGGAGAAGAAGTATGTGGTTAATTCGCAACATGATGAAAGACTACTGGGACTCCCATCCCTAAAGGGTGATGAAGAACAACATGAGTGTCAAAAGTGCCAGAAGGTGCTATGAATGGGACAACTCATGTGGGGAGAATGCTACCGGGTTACAGTACCGATGGTGAAAACGGAGGTGTGAGTACTGCAGAGCCGAGAATGGGTATCCTAAAGGCCAATATCAGAGGGTGTGACTGGAGTGGAAATGCAATACAGCGGGAGAGACTACATGCCAGTGCTGAGTATATACCTGAAGGAATGATGTAGAGATGATGACCAAGTACCTGCACAGAGAACAACCAAATACCCAAAGTGAACAATATTTGAAGAGAAGAACAAATATGAACATGTATTAGATAAATGTGACAATGCGTGTGCGTACCTGGCCATGATATGAAAAAAGGTGCCCCGGGGGCTTAGGATGAAAAGTGGCCCAGGAATAGTCATGATGTAGGTGGCGGGACGCTGATCTCGTGGCTGAAGATGGTTCGAAAAATGGACGCCGTGGGCTCCTGGAATGATGAGTGGAAGTTTGGAAAAAAGGCCTATATATAGCTATAGGGCCCACATTGTCACCTCATTTGTACCTGCTGCTATAGTGAGTTTTCAAGCAGATTCAGAGGATATTGAGTGATTCCGAGAGCACGAGGTACCTGACCCACAGCGTGCAAGTTACAGGTTAGTGGTCTGAACATCCTGTAGAGCTGTAGGTTTCCAATTTTTGGGTGGGGTAGGTACGGGGGGTCGTACGGGAGTTTTAGGGGGTTTTTGGGTAGAGGGTGGGCCCGCACGTGCGGGCGACTCAGTGGAAGGCGCGCATGAGTGCACGCCTATACACTGAAAATGCACGCATGTGTGCGCGGGAGAAAGAAATTAAGGCGCGCCTTAGGGGCGCGTCTGTAGGGTAGACAGGTGCGCATGAGTGCGCACCTGTGGGTTGGACAGGCGCGCCTTAGAGAGCGCCTATATGGTGAACCGGCGCACTCATGACCGTGCCTATGGGGAAAAATAGGTGCGCATACATGCGCCCCTGTATAGTGAGCAGGTGCGCATGTGTACGCGCCTGTGGGTGGTGAAACCGCGCCTTTGAGGCAAGGGTTCAGGGTAACAAATTAACTTATTTGATGTATTGGGTGATTTCCTAAGCTAATATAGGACTCTGGGTTGTGTGCAGGTGGCGAGCAGTGACCATGGATGTGCGGTGGCGTGAGCGGGACTGGTCGCAGCTGCGAGATGAGGTGGCCGAGGTGAGGCCTGCAGTTCGGGCTTCTTTAGCAGCCAGTGGGTTGCTAAAGTTTTTTGAGTGCCCTCTGATACGGTCACAGGAGTACTTGCTCTGTTTTCTGATTGAGATGTGGATCCCAGACCAACACTGCTTCCTCGTGCGAGGAGAGCAGATTGCCTTCACTGCGGTGGAGGACATCTACTTCTTGACTGGGCTCCCCTTTCGGGGAACACCGTTGTCGGCAGTGCCTGTGCTGCCGAGAAACACCGATCTACGTGATGTCACCGAGCGATACTGCTCAGGCGATCACTATATGAATGGGTCAGCAGTGAGCATTAGTGGGATAGATGTCCTGCTGCATCGTTTCATTGCAGCGATGATAGTGCGAGTGTACGGATCCTGAGCGCCCCACCGGATTAGTGGTGGCGAGTTGATGCTGATGGAGAGGGTAGTGGTGGGCCGTGAGCAGTTTGCCTGGGGGATGACCCTACATGCGCAGATGATTGCGCAGTTGGACCACTGTCGGTCTAGAGGTGCCGGGGAGTTCGCTTTTGGCTCCATCCTGGTGGCCTTCTTCTTGGAGAGGGTGTCGATGCTGCGTCCGAGGGTGCTACTGGAGGCACCAGGGGTACGAGAGCCGCGCTTGAGGCGGTGGTCACAGATATTGGTTCGCCACGGTGGTGGCGAAGGTGGACACTATTTTACTGCGCAGGCAGCACAGATATGGCGGCAGATTCCGCAGGTTATACTCCAGTTCCCCTATGCTGGGGTGGACTTCTGGGGGGACCCGGATATGGTACTGCCTCCTGGGGAGGTTTTTGACCACAAAGGTATGTTGTGTATTTATGTATTGTGATTTTGATATACTAGTGCACATGTTTTGATGTATAGACACTGATATCATCTGTTGTTGCTTGTTTGGTGCATGTGCAGATTTGGCACCTCGTGGGCGTGAGGTGGAATTGTACAGACTGCCAGTGCAGCTAGAGGCGAGGCTGCCATGTGGAGGGAGGCGTCCGTGGGATGAGGCTGCTGGGTGACCAGCAAGGCCCGAGAGACCGGCGCAGAGGCGCCGATTTGATGACCCTAGTGCAGGGCCATCACATGCCCCTCTGGCGGTAGCCGGAGGGGAGTTGGATGATATACTCCGTCGGTTTGAGACGGTATTTCGGGACGTGCCTGAGGGCATGTGGATCCGTATCTAGGACGAGGAGTTCCTGGAGTAGTGCATCGGGTTGCCGCCACCATGGCGGTCGATTATGCGACGAGCAGCTGTGCTCGCCGCTATGACAAGTGGACGTCTTCCACCTGGGCAGGAGGGTCCGGTAGGTGCGCCACCTCCACCGCCTGGGGCAGGTAGGGGTGGGCCACCACCTCCTCCTGAGGGAGGGGCAGCTGGGGGTGCGATAGAGGCCCCCTGATTGTATTGTATACAATTTTGATAGGCTGGTGAGCCGACTTTTGTACCATGATGTGGCACGGGCTTGAGGGCCGATGTATTTTTTGTGTATGTAAACATTTGGATGGCCTAAGAGACCCACATATATATGTATGAGTATACATGTTTTTTGAGATACAAATGTGTGTTACATGTGTGTTTTGATGTTGATGATGTTGATGCTATCTATATGCTGTGACAAGTTTATATGAGATGTTTTATGTATGTGTAGTTTGATGTGATATATGCCAATCTAGCACCATGTTATCTATTTCATCTGTTGTTTGATTCAATTCTCTTGGAATATGTGTGAATGTAATGGAATCAAAATGTCGAGATAATAATCTAATCTGTAGGTATTTGCGAAAGAGGCACGAATCACGTACATGGTACACATTGTTGAGTTGGAGAATGACCAGTTGAGAGTCGAGGAAAACGATAAGGTGACGAATACGATGATGCTGGGTGTCAGTCAAGAGGCCAATGACAGCAGTGTATTCGGATTGGTTATTGGTTGCTGGTCCTAAACAGATGCCGTTGGAATGTAGTATTTCATGTGACGGGGTGTAAAGAGCCCAAGCATCCGAAGCGAGATTTTGTGTCCAACGGTTGGCGCCGTCGGTGTACCCAATGTGGTAAGCTGGTGGAGGAGTCATCTGTCAATAGCACAAAGGATAGTTTAGATGAGGGAAAAAAGAAAAAACGCTAGAAAAGAAAAAATAACCTAAAGTAGCTTGACTACGTTTAAGCATAAAATTTCTTGAGGTATAACCCATTGACGGGTTCCTTGAGCGAGAGGCCTTCGGGGGAGGCTAGGATGTATGCGCCTTTGGTGAGGCAATGTTGGATGATGTAAGGGCCATGCCAGAGGGATTCGAATTTGCCGTGGCCAAAGGTATCATGAGCGATATCATAGGCGAGGACAAGGTCGCCTTCGCGAAATGAGCGAAGGTTGACATGGCGATCAAAGGTAGTTTTGGATCGTTTTTTAGCTGCCTCGTTGTTATGTAAGGAGGATCGACGATATTCATCCAGAGACTCCAAGTTCAGCAAGTGCTGCTCCATTGGAGCAGTGTTAGGTAAAAGCTCAATTGCGGTGCGAAGGGTGGGAATTTCGCACTCGATGGGAAGAGTTGCCTCGATCCCATGGACTAGATGAAATGGTGTGAAACCTGTGGCGGTCTTCACTGCCGTTCGATAAGCCCATAGCGTGGAAAATAACATATGATGCCAATTGGTTTTATGTTTATTAACCGTGCGTTGTAACATGGTCTTGAGGACTTTGTTGACTGCCTCGACCTGTCCATTTGACTGAGGATAATATGGTGAGGCAAACTCATGAGAGAAGCCTAATCGAGATGAGAGTTCAACGAAGATCTCATTCTCTAAATGTTTCCCATGATCGGAGACTAGTTGGAGTGGTACTCTGAACCGAGATATGACGTGGTTGAAGAAAAAACGCGCTGTTGTGTCAGCGGTGTTGTTGAAGGTGGGCATAGCTTCAGCCCATTTGGTGAAGTAATCGACAGCCATGATAATGTATTTGTGACCATTGCTGGAGGGGGGAGTACAAGTCATAAAGTCGATGCCCCATTTGCAAAAGGGGCCTGCAGTGATGACTAGGTGTAGCAGAGCGGGGGGAGCTCGGGCTTTGTGGGCATAGAGCTGACATTGCTCACATCGTTTCACGGCATGAATGCAATCATGAAACAGGGTAGGCCAAAAGTATCCAACCCGGATAATCTTTTGAGTCGTGGCGATGCCCGAAAGATGGCCCCCACAGGTGCTGCTATGACAGTCGTTTAAGACTCTGTCAGCCTGGTCAATAGTCAGGCAGCGACGAAGAATAGTGTCGACGCCCCGCCGGTATAGGATGTCACCGATGAGCAGGTAGCGGGGTGATTTATGGCGAATGTGTCGACGATCATCTCATGATAGGTGATTTCTAAACTTTTGAGTTCATAGGTAGACGAGAAGGTCACCATACGAAGGATCATCTGAAGCGATGTAAAAAAGATGTTCGTCAGGAAAGTCAGTATTGACGGGGGCACTAGGTGTGTCAGAGGGGAGGGTCGTGACAAGTTCCGCGAGAACGAGGGCCTTCTTACTCTTTGGTGTTGAGAACTCGAGGTCGTACTCTTGAAGGATAACGATCCATCGAGCAAACTTGTCGTTAACTTGGCGACGACTGAGAAAATATTGCATAGGGTTGGAATCTGCGACGACCTTAGTGGTGCGAAGCAGAATGTAGTGACGCAGTTTCTAGACTGCGAGGACAACTGGAAGAAAAAGTTTCTCTTCGTGTTTGTACTTCAGGGGTGGTCCTGAGAGGTTCTTACTGACGTAGTAAATGACGTGTTCATGATTTCCATCTCCGAGCTGGACGAGGATGCCGGCTACTGATACAGCTGATGCTGATACGTAGAGGATGTAGTCGCGATTGTAGTCAGGTGCACTAATCAAAGGTGCATTGGAAAGTGCTTCCTTCAGATCGTCAAATGACTGTTGGGCATAGTCGTCCCAATGAAAAGGGATGTCGTGGCATAGTAAGTGAAGGAAACCATGTGCATGTATGGCGTAATCAGGAACAAAGCGTCTAAGAAAGTTGGCTTTTCCCTGTAGACTTTGTAATTGTCGCAAATTTCGAGGTGGTGGAATTTCTGTGATGGCTTGGACTTTGAGGGGGTCCACGGTGATACCATTTTGGGAAACGATGAAACCGAGGAGGCACCCTGCGGTGACACA
>ML784611.1:203648-227797 GCA_009831015.1 Picea engelmannii
GTTCAACTTAGATTTGTAAACCAAAGCAAGCCATCCATGTGGCTAAAAGAAAAATAAGGGAAAATGATTTTTATCCACCTAAGTGCCTATGTTTGCTTGATTATCCCCTTTATAAGTTGAGGGGTCTAAGTGGTGCAGTATTCGGAGCATGCATATCATCATTCTTAACAAGGAAAAATGCTTTTTCCCCACACCCAAGAGCTTACAATGCAAATTTCAGTTCAAATGCGCGGCCTACTGTATGGACAGAGGCACATATGGTGCCTGCACGCTGACAAAATTGAAGAGAAAAGCGCATGCGCACCCAACGTGCGCCTGTGGGATGTAATACCCGTGCGTCTGTGTCAAAAGTCCGAGAAGAAAAATCCAGATGGATTTCTCTCCAATTTCTGGTGAATTGACTGGTAAGCAGGTCGGCAGAGGCCGGTTTGTGAACCTGCAAGTTAATGAAATCAAAAGGAAAGCGAATAAAGCCCAAATGAGGGAGGAATTGATACCTTCTCCCCAGTATGGTCGCCAATCTGTTTGCACCCAATTCGTCACTAAGTGAGCAAATTAAGAGTGCTTACATGCCCAGTTGGGCTCTGCTAGGCATGACAGCTGTAAGGTAAAAGGTTAGAAAGAGAAACAACAAAGATATTAACAAGAATTAAACTAAAACAAATAAAAACTAAAAGCATATGAGAAAATGAAAAATAGAGACAAATGGACCAATATCACCAATGTATAAGTTGATCTGTTGATGAAATCCAAAGACACACAAAGAAGAAAGGGGACTTGGGTCCCTTCTTTCTCCAATGGAAGGCTCTTGAGGCCCTCAAAGCTTGCTCTCCTTTACAATGAAAAGATGAAAATGTGGGTGAAAGAACTCCAAGCTTATTCACTCAAGTGAGGGGTGAATAGCTCTATGAAATGNNNCTTGTGGTGTTTATTGCCAAAGAATGGGTCCTTAGCAATCTCAGAAGCATAACAGTATGAAGAATTCCTTGAGAAAATGGTGGTCATTCATGGATTTTTATAGCCAAGCATTGGGTTATTATGTGGCCTCTTTTGAATGTGAAAAGAGGCTCTTTAGGGCACAATTAGGTCTTTGACCAGCCCACCATGAGGATTGAGCTTGGATTTGGTGTCAAATCGTCTTGGGAGCTGATCCATTAGTGGTTGGGAGGCCGACCAATTTCAATAAATGCGCCATTTAGCAGGCGCGCAGGTTTTTAGCCCAACAGCCGCGCCTTGTGCACATATGCGCACTTTGTACGATGCTATTACGTGCATACGCGCGTGCACTCAGATGATGTAAAGCGCCCTTCAAATTTTTGGTCATTTGGTATAGTTTTTGACCCTTTTTGCAATGTTGTGGCATTAATTTTGTGCCATGAATGACTCCAGTCCTGTGTTGACGATGCAGAGTTCTTGTCACCCTGTGCGGACGAAATTTCAGTGATAACAAATTGGATGAGGAATTATACTTCAGTTCATACTTGAGGGCTTCATTTCAATTCATCTAGTCATTGTGGATATTCTTCATTCAAGGTTGGAGCAAGTCTGTGTGTTGGAGAAAAGGGTCATCAGAAGGGGACCTTGCAACATCAAGGCTTTGGTTGTAATCTCCACTTTCATTATTTATAATGCAATGATATGTTTCTTTCCCATAAAACTTGCTTTGTTTTATTGTATGATTCCTTGATCACATGCATAAGTTCTCATTGAGCATATTATATTTCTTTCTCTTTGGTTGGCTTGTGTTCCCTTGCAGATCAAATATCATAGGAGCAATGGAGTGGAGCTAGGATGACAACGAAAAGAGGAAGCGATATTTAAATGGTATGTTTCCTATCTCTTGTTAGATAGTAAACTCAATTATTAGAGCTTAGGGAAAGCGCCATATTATGTTATGTTTTGTTCTAGATCTAGGTGGATCTAGGGAGATCTTTTTATGTCCGCATTTACCGATAAGACCCATAACAAAATTGGCGACCATACTAGGGATACAACCTCCTTTTGATTTGTTTCTTCCCATTTTCCTTTAGTCTTCCTTCTTCTGATATTTTTCATTCTCTGAGTCTGTGGGTGATCCATCTGGACTCCCTGGGTTTAGAAGTTTCTTTAGATTTTTTTCCTTTCTTCCAAATTTTCCAAATTTACAGAGATCGCCGCACTGTACCCTACTGGCAGCCTGCGATGACCCTTAAACATCGCACTTTGTTTGACCATTCTAGGATGACATCGTCGCACTATGCTTTGTTGATAGCTTGTAACGACCTCATCTCGTCTCACTGTGTCTTATACCTAGCCTGCGACGACTCCTGTAAGTTTTGATGGAGTAAGTCATTTTGTCTTTTACCACCTAGATTTTCCTTAGTAGCCTGGGGTGAACTTCCTATGCCCATGATTGATTGATTTCTGAATTTGAAGCTTGCTTGTGATTGGTTTTCAGTGATTGAAATTCATTCTTTTCATTTTTGCAAGTTTTTTCTCATACTTATTGTCAGAAGGACATAATCTCATACCTTCATATGAGTGTTTGTTTGACAAAGGGTCTTTGGTTTGTTTTGAGTTTTTGGATTCATTCTGTTTGTCAGATTGTTTGTTGATTTAGAAACACTTTTTTCTTTCTTATGTCAAAAGGTTTTCTTGTCTTTTTCATTTTTGTCTACATCGTGAATTTGATTTGGGAATGGTGTTAAGAGTGTCTTGATTTTCTTGGATTGAATTTTCCTTTCATTATCAAATCTCTGATTTTGTCTTGGAAAGGAAAATTGAATTCATTTATTCTTTTAGTAGTCCCTTGTAAGAAAAATTTTACATTCAAAACATTTGCAAAGAGAAGAAATTGGAAAATTTGTAGTTAATGATTATTTGGAATTGTGTTCATTCGGAATTAAGAAATTGCAATTTGTATCTTATTGTACTTCGAAATAAATACCTTCTCCCTACTGTAACTAGAGTTCATTGAATTGAAAATTTCACATTCATCTCTTTTTGCATTTTCTTGGGTCAAGGTCACAACATCAACAGTTTCACTTCCATCTCCCTTTTTGAGTAAGCAAAAGCCTCTAAAACACAATGTAGATTTAAAATTTATTAGTAACTTTTATTTTCTAGGGATATTTTTCACCAATATTAGCTAGGATAGCACTTTGGAATAGGTTGTGAGGCACACTCTCCAAGGCATCAAAACACACAATAGTATCTTTTGATAGGGAGAGTTCAAATCCAATTGCTACATTTTTTTCCTGGGAAGCCCTTCTCACACAAGGGTCAAACCTGAGGTTGCATTAAGACTAGTAGAGTTACTCACCCTTCTTTGTCGGTCTTGGTGTAGATATTGCGCGTATTATTGGGGGTCACTTGAAGGTATACCAACAATTATGAGTGGAAACCTTTAGAGTTGATTTCGGGCTAGATACCCTGCCTTTGCACATGGATCAGAATGTCGATTGTTTCCCTAAGAATCATTCTTGTAGTTGGTAACCTTAGTTTCCTATCTCCTTAGGGTATTTACACAAGGTTACTATGGAGGGACAAGTATCCACGGTACCTGGAATCGACGTTGGCTAGACTCACCCTGGCTCCTTAGAGGGTATACCCATGATTATGTGTGGTAGATTTCACCAGGGTGTAAGTCTGTTAATCAGGTTGTCAATGTAACTTTTCCACCTGCTTATCCCAACCCCTTCTTGTCTTGATTTAGCGATGTTGGATTTCATCACCAACTGGTGACTTTGAAATAAGAAGGTTTGTTTGCTTGGTTTGATTCCTAGATTTTATTAGTGAGTGTTGTTTGTTTTCTCTATTTGGCCATATATTTTTCCATTCTTTACTTGGTTCAACCAAAATCGGCCTTCGTCGTTCACGTAGGATGCAAAGGCTACCCCTGAAATATCCAAAAGGTTACCAACCGTTGCTTCCTAACTCACTAGAAGGCTCTCCTGAGGGAGTAGTCAACCACGAAGTAGATTCTAAAGTCGAAAGCACACACTCTTTGGAAGGATTTCAAATTATTTCATATTTTTTAGAAGCATTTAGACTCTCTGTAAATCCGGCATTGAGTGTCCCACAAAATCAGCGTATACCCTGAGTGAATTCATCTAGAGAATTTTTCCTTGTTGATGATATTGAATTACCTATCAGACCTAGCGCAGGATCTGGAGTAGAGGATCCACTTTTTCAAAGTGAATCCTTTTGGACCCCAACTTACATGTTTGGAACTTTTGATTTTGTTTATTTTCCTTTGATTGTACATGATCTTTACGGTAACCTAGGAGAGAGTGTTGATCAAACTATGGCATCAAAAATGCCTGAGACGTTTATTACCTATATGGTACCTTTAGACCACTTTACTGGTAATACCAGTAGTGTCACCACCATTTCAGACCAATTGTTGGTCGGTTATCACTTGATCCTTCCTCTCCAGATGGCCCATTCTATGGTCCAACGAGATACCACAACTTCTACCGGAAATGTAGTTGTTACCCAAGCTCTGATTGGAACACCACTTCCATCTAGACCAAATCCATCACTACCTCATGGGTATCGATCTATGAATACTTCTGTCTCTATCCCTACCCAGGTTCCATCTGGAGGTTCTAGAATTTTTGTTCCTCCTATGTATAACACTGCAAGTCATTTTTTTTCTACACCTACTCATGTACTCTCCATAGGGCCTTATGTTCCTCCTCCACCATTTGTGGGAGGATCTCATCATCTTGGCCCTATTGGCTCCAATCCTCTTGGAGGCACCAGTCTTCCTAACACTTCTGGCTACCAAATTCCTGTTGGAGATCAACCTCAAGATGGGGGGAAACCTCAATTTGGGGATCAAACTCAAATTGGTGCCTAACCCCAACTTGGGGGGCAACCTCAAGTTGGATTCCATAACCCACTTGATGGAAAAAATTCACCTGTGTTACAATATCAACCTTGGAACCATCCTTTCCAAGAAAATATACCATCATTTGGGGGGAAACATCCTCAAGTTAACTCTTTTGTACCCCCTAACTTCGGTCAACCATATCCAGGTTCCTTGAATCCCACTTGGGGTCAGGGCATTCAATCTAGTGTCCCTTTCCAAGGGAACCTCTCTACCCAACCCAACCTTGTGGGATATACACCTCAAAATCCTCCACAACCGAGTCTGTCAAGACTGTCTAATTATTTGCAGACTGCTTACGGTCCTACTGGTACACCTACGGGAATTTCCCTTCAAAACTACCATAGTGAACCGACAAGTGAATCGACAGTGGCCTTTCCTGGCCACTTTGGATTTACTTGATCTATCTAGGATTTTAAATGATCCTATCTTACATTCTCCTTATTGGCCCGTCATACCAGCCAAGTTACAGTCTGACATCCCTAAATTTGAAGGTTGAGTAGGAGAAGACCTGAATAATCATGTTATGAAATTTCATCTGTGGTTTTCATCCAACTCCTTGATGGATGACTCCATCATATTACAACTTTTCCAACGAAATCTCATGGGTTTAGAAACAAAATGGTACATCGAGTTACCGTGAGGTTTCTTCAATGAATTCAACACCCTAGCCATGGCCTTTCTGACACATTACAAGTTACCAATTCGATAGGAGACATGAACTGAAATTTTGAGTTCTTTCAAGCAATCCTCGTCCACTCATATCTCCGATCACATTTATGAGTGGAGAAGAAGACGTTTAATCAAATTTCCTCTTCCTTTTCAACTATTAGCTGAGTGGTTTACCAAATCACTCATTGGACCTATCGCTCGTGATGTCACCATGGGTGGTGTTGTCACTGAAGAGTAGGCGATTAGTTTTGCTCAGTATCTCGATATCGTTTATTCACAAATGGGCACAATCTATTATTTGATCCCTGACGCTCCTCGTCCTTCCACCAACCCTACCCAAACCCCTCCAACAACTTCTCATGTTGTTGATGGTGTGATTGGAACCTTTCATGATGAGACCCAATCTTCACCCACCATTCACGCCAATCCCAAATTTAATAATTCCAATGCACAAAGTAATCCTACTCCTACTCCTTCCACCGATAAGACTGCTGAAGTTAATTCTGTTCAATCCACGCCTGCCAGGAAAAACCAAAATAAAATGAAATGGAAGGGTAAGAACAAGGAGGGAAAGAATAATAATCCACAATATGATAAATCCAAAACACAAACTGCTAATGAGAAAGATAAACGTAAACCTCGTTATCCTTTCTTTATTTGTGGTGACGATCATTACACAGAAGATTGTCCAAGACGTGTTGAAGTTACTAAGTTCCTCCAAGGGATTAGGAAACCTTCTACATTTGTTGTTTTGTCACAAACTTTTCTTTCTTTACAGCAAGCCCAATTGGTCATTCATGACCAAGATTCTCCTTCTACCTCGTCTTATGTCCTTATGTGTACTGGTGATTCTAAAAAGAACGAAGTTGCAGTCGCAACTCGAGCTAAATATTACTCTTCGTCAAAAGAGGAAGTTGATGATATACCCCCTTCGTTGGTTCAACCTTCTCCCCCAACTTCACCTCCAAATGGTCCTCTTCATCTCAAAATACTAGGTCTCAATCCAGTTCTTATCCCTCCTCCTAATGGCATTGTTCGAAAGTCTATGTTCAACCCTCACACCCATGCTGCCCAAAACTACAGTATTGTAGAAGACCTTGCGCAAGAACCCTCTGCAATGTCATCTCTCAAACTCCTTCAAAGTTTCCCAGCTCAACGAAAGTCATTGTTAAAGGCCATCAGTGGAATTGATCCCATAGATACTAATCTCATAATATTTGACTTGGAAAATCACATTCCAGGGCTTCCTCCTCAATTAGATTTTTAGATCCAAGTTGTTGTTGAAAACAAGAATATATGTAGAGAACTATCGATGAAGGATCCTCAACTTGTGTCATGTCTATCACTTGTTGGAAATCCATTGTCTCTCCTACCCTCACTGAATCACACAATACACTTAAGGCCTTCAATAGTACAAGATTTAAACCTATGATGTTCTTCCCTCGTTGTCTATTACGTTCGAAGGTAAATCGGGCAATGTTGAGGTTGAGGTCTTCCATGCACCTCTTGATTATAACCTTTTACTTGGTCGTAACTGGATTCTTTCCATGCGTGCAGTTGTGTCTACCCTTTTCCATGTGGTATGTTTCCCCCATCAAGGAAAGGTCATTATTGTTGACCAAATGGCCTTATTTAATTCATATTCCCATACTAGCAACGTTCCCTTCATTTCAAATACACCTCATGGTTATGAGAATGTTGGTGTGGGTATTTTGAAATATTCCACTTTGATGGGTACTTTTCCAATCCCACCACCCGATATTCCCCCTCCTTTCGTTGCCTCTATTAACATGATATCCACCACTGTTCATGAAATCCCTTAGTCATATGACCCATGGGTAGTACCCAACCCTGGTGATTACCTCTGTTATGGCAACCATATGCCTTTAATTCTGATCGAATCTACTTACCAAGCCATTCAATTGACAACCCCCTCCTCTCCTTCTCTTTGTGATTCATCTCCTGATCTGTTTCATGTGATTTTTCCTACATATGAGATGATCATGTATGTCATGTCTATGGAAGACATTCCCTGGGATGATGGGAATCATCACTCCATTCTCTTCCTCAAACACGACACCATAGAGTTACCAACGGATTTCGACACTGTCGACCGTTGTTATTTATTTTTTTCTTGAGTCAACGCACGATGTTTTGTATGAAGGGCACTTGAGAAATATTTCACCTACCGTCCCTCTCGACATATCCATTAAACCCAAAGTTGTGGAGACTGTCCATATTGGGGCCTCATGTTCTACTGAAAAGGTCCACACGTATAAATCCATTTTCCAAGAATTCTACTATGTTTTCGCCTGGAGTTACGAAGAGATGCCCGGTATTGATCCTGATATCACTGTGCACGAAATTAAGACATACCCGGATGCTAAACCCATTCGACAGAGACGTCACCCATTACACCCACGCAAAGCTACTCCTATCAAGCTTGAGGTTGAAAAAATTCTTAAAGTTGTATTTGTTTATCCCGTGACTTTGACTTATTGGGTATCCAATCTAGTTTTGGTGAATAAGAAGTGAAGTACCATCCACATTTGTGTAGATTATAGGGACATCAATAAGGCTTGTCCTAAGGACAATTAGCCGACCCCCTTCATTGACCAGATCGTCGATGATTATGCCAACAGTGAAATATTTTCTTTGATGGATGGTTTCTCCAGCTATAATCAAATTAATATTTTACCCGCGGACCAACACAAGACCACTTTTATTTTCCCTTGGGGAACCTTTGCTTACCATAAATTACCCTTTGGTCTCAAGAATGCTAGCGTGACTTTTTAGTGCACTGTGTCTTATGCTTTCCATGATATTAAGAACATTGTGAAACCTTATCTTGATGATCTAATGGCACATTCCATGCATCATCAAGATCACCCAGCACATTTACGGACCATTTTTGTACATTGTCGGTATTATTGTATCTGCTTAAACCCACACAAATGTGTTTTTTGTGTGGATTCCGACAAAATTCTTGGTTTTATTGTGTCGATACATGGGATTCGAGTAGATCCTTTGAATGTTGAGGCTCTCCTTAATTTCCCTCCTACTTCCACACTCCACTAGCTCCAAAGTTTGCAAGGGAAGGCAAATTTTTTACATCATTTCATCCCCAATTACGTTGAACTGATGAAAGGATTCACTCAACTACTCAAGAAAGGTTATGATTTTGTATGGGGCGATACTGCAAACAAGGCCTTTGAAGCTTTGAAACTTTCCTTAACCCGTACACCATTATTGTTTCCCCCTAACTATAGACGGGATTACTTCCTCTACTTAGTTGCTTCGAACTCTACCATTGCTATGGTTTTAATCCAAGAGGATGATTCGCATGACGAGCATGTCATATACTATTTGAGTCAGAGTCTCACGACTACCGAGACCAAATACCTACATGTGGAGAAATTGGCCTGGGCGGCTGTCCAAGTTGTCCAACGTTTTCGTCATTATATTTTACTACGCAGAACCACCATTATCTTTGATTACAACCCCATGCAACATATGCTTATGTGACAATTGCTAGGGGGAAGGTACTCCAAATGAATAGTGATTTTCCAGGAGTTTGACTTGGAGTTTGAACATGCTAAGTCTAAGAAATCTTTGGTTTTCTTCGAACTGATATGTGACCTTCCCTCCAGTGAGACAGAAACTGTGGCAGAGGATTCCTTACCTGATGAATCCATTTTTCTGATCAGTTCTGATGACATATGTGATGGGTGTTCTATATGGACTAAAAGCAAACTAAAAACCCTCAATTAAATTGTCAACCCGGGGTGAGTAAACTTAGAGTTGTATCAAAATATATGCCAAGGTAGAAGGGTTGATAGTAGTATAGTCTAACTAAGGAAGTGGCTATCTAAGGGATAATCTATTCAAGAAAATCTATCTAATGAGAAAACCCTACTAAATAAACTTAAACTAGGTAACCTAAGTAACCTTTGGGCCAAGGATCAATGGATAGTTCTAGGAAAACAAGTGAAAACCCTACTTAAAGAAAACTAGTTCATTCATAACAATAAGCAAAAGAAACTATTTAATCATAACAATTAACAAATAGAAAAAGAAAACTACTTTAACTACCCTACTTAAATTCAATAAATAACTATTCTGTGAAAGAAAGTAAATAAACAAGCAACTAAACTATCAAAGCAAGAATATACAAGAAAGTAATTAACCTATTAAAGCAAGTAAACAACTAACTACCCTAGGATAAATTCTACAACAAGTAAACTAAGTAATACTACTCAATAAGAAACCAACTAAGCTAAGAGACAAGTGAACTCTATTCTTAATACAACTATTTCTAATTTAGAAAAGGAAATATACTTAATTGAAAGAAAGAAGAACTAGCAACTAACCTTTAATATATGATAAACAAACCTCTCTTTAATCTATCAAAGCAAAAGACTATCTATCCTACAACAACAATAAAACTTTCTTATGATCTATGAATTTAACCTATGAAAACTCAAATATAGTGTTGATCGTTGTGTGAATGTCTCCGGTGTCTTATCATATAATTATGGCACTTGACAATGAAAGATAATTCAAGAGGTATAAAATCGATATTGATTTCAATAGCAAAGTGGAAAGTGAAAATTAAACAATCCAGTGAGAATTTAGCCATCACAGAAACAACGTTAATTACCCTGCATATTCATGTGATTATTACTCATGCATTAACCATCAACAACATAACGAGATTATAATTGTACTCTATGTTATGTAATCAAAACTCATAACTAAATTTAATCATTAACTAAAAATGGAATTGCAACCTAAATCTAGGAAAGAAATTGCATAAAGTAAAACTAAGCTAGGCCTATTTCAACAACTCAAATTGAAAAAAGGAAAATGCTTGTAAACAAAAATTAAACATGATTCTTAGCATATAAAAAGTAAACTAATGAATAAATTAATTAACAACTAGTTAAGAAAATTCTAAAAAATAGGAAATCTACAAATAAAAAACTAAAGCTAACCCTATCCATCCATTGAAGCCTTATGAAAGAAAACATAAATTAAACTTGATTTTAAAAGCATAAATAAAATACAATCTAATATTTAAATGCACATGCGGTTAGTGTATAAGTTTTCAAACTTGTTCCTACTAACTACAAAGTTACTGCATATTAACAAAAGCCTTCATACTAACCTGCAAAAGAGAACTCACGTAGTTAAATTATAACAACAAATTATATGACAAAGAAACAAAATACCAATTTCATATATAGAAAATAAAATAAAAGACATCTAAGCTATGAAATTCATAAATAACACATAGAATAGTTACCAAACTGCTGGTGGGCCCCCCATCAAATCTTGGTCACTTCTCAAAGGCACACCACGAACTCAACAAATCTATTTCACCATTAAAACTCAAAAACACAGTTTTATATAATTCTGGCAATGGTAAATGGAAAAAACAGAGGAAAAACATATTTGTCTCTAACACACTACTTCTTCAGCTGATTAACTATTGTATGACTACCACAGTGGTATTTATAAGCTTTACGGACCAACAGGTCGACCATTGTAGGGTCAAACCTCTTATATAAACAGTAAATTACATTAATGGTGCCCTAACTGTTGAAATGGAGTGAGCCAATAATTTCCCTTCTCAACAAACCAAACCAAGTTGTCAAGAGTTTAGTAGTTGGAGGGGGCAAGCACGGGAAAAACCCATGTTCCTAATTTTCCCATCACTGGCCTCCAATACCATAATCGCCAAATCGCCCATCATTTTTGTGCAATACGGGGTGCCGGATGGAGTGTCGGACTGAGTACCGGATTGAGTATTGGATGGAGTGCCAGACTGAGTGCCGGAAGCAAAAACATGATGCGATTTTTCCCTGTAACACCCAAAAATGTGAATTAGATATCTAGAAACATAAAATCATATTGAATCATACTCAAGATCATCATAAAACACAAATTATGTATACCTGGTGTGGATCATAGCGTTTTGGCACAAAATCCCTTCAAAAACTTCTCCAAAACATGAAAACACATATATACATTTGGCAAAAGTATCTAATAAAAGGTCATAAAACCGATCATATCTCGGGACCAACATTACCCCCACACTTACAATTTTGCAGGTTCCACTTCAAACAAAAAGAAATTAGCCCTCGTGACTAAGCTTAATGAGGAGGATCAACTTTGGAAGCTTCTCCTTCTTGCTGTGAAGACTTTGCCTTATGCCTCTTGTGTTGCTTTAGTTGTGCTCTGAGGCTGTGGTTGGATTTGGTCATCTCATCAACCAACCATTGAAGGGAGTTTACCTTTGCTTGAAGGACTGTATTATCATGATGAAGGTGTGTGTCTATTGTCTTCCTTTCTTCCAACTGTTGGAGGAGATGAGAATTCTCTTTTTGTAGCTTCTCAATGGCTAGGGCAAAATCAGTGATCTCGGAGGAAGGCTTAGATCCTTTGAGAGATGTGGACAATCTATCATTCTTATGATCTAGAGTGGGCATGATTGAAGTAGGAGTAATAGGGGATTGATAAGGAGACGTAGGTTCTGATTTTTTCTTTCTTTGTGGCTCTAATCCATCCGTAGAAACTTCCCTAAGTCTCTTGTGAGGGCTCTCAATATCGGAGGACACTTGGATAGGATCCGAAGTAGGAAGGGGTTTTTCATAAGGTTTTTTTCTTGTGCTCTGGGTACTCTTTCGAAAGGGTCCTTTACCAAATTGATTGGCTCCCCTCCTATTTGTGGGAACAATGGGAAATTCTTGTTGAATCACTTCTTGGATCATTTTAGGTGTGGGATCAAGAGAGATTGAAGGCATTGGGGGGTTAACCATAGGCTTCTTTTGATATTTACACTTGGTCTTTTTACCAAATGAGGAAGCAGGGATGTCAACAAGATTTTTGTATTGTTCCAGTAAAAATATGGTTTGTGCAAGGGGGTTTGGAGTTCTTGGAGAGAGGGGCTTGGATGGAGAGATAGTCCTTGGGCCAAGTGGATTTTTGCCAGTCTTAATTGTCAAGTGAGGGTTTACAAATTGATAGATAAATGCATCCCAAGTTTGCCCCTGTTTCTCTAATTTGGCTAGAACAAGGAGTTTGATTAAGCCATGGTGAAAGAGGTTGTTGTGGAGATTAGTTACATTCTTCCTCACTTGAGAGAACATTTTCTCCAAGCTATTTAGAAAGTAGAAGGGAAAATTCAAAGGTTTGTTGAACTGAAAATGAGCTAGCAATCTGAAATGACATGCTTGGAAAGTGAAATATCTAACTTCGCATGAGATCAACCTCATGATGAAGATGAGAGGGTTGATCAATTCCTCCTTTATCCATTCCTTAGAATATCCTTTTTCTCTTGAAATGTTCTGGAATTCAGGCTTAAAAACTAGGTTATAACTTGAGCACAATAGCTGGTGGTTTTTGAACCATCTATCTCCCATTCTTGGAAGATTTGTGGCTGCAACAATGGAATATTCTGAGACCCCAAAGGATAGAGAGCCCACGCACGTTGTCTTCCCATCAAAACTGAGGGAAAATTGCATGGAGATGCCATCATCGTGGCCCTGCAAGTTAGACAAAAATGGCCCCAGCCTGCACACAAAAACAACTCTCTACATTGTGCAAATTCAGGAATGGAAAAAATATCTGCATAGGAAGAGGGTTCATACCTCTTGGGCATTGTGATGACGTGAAGAGATGGATAGAGGAGAAATTCACCAAGAGAGGGTGTGATCGGGCCAAGGGATGGAATGAATTGAACACGTGATGAATGTGATTTGAATATGAGAAGAAATGGCAGAGGTTGAGCACGATTTCTTAACACAGGGCAAGGAAAATGGCAAAGTGAATTGGGATAATAGGTTACCCAACCCATATTTGAATGCGCCCATGGTGGAATTGGTTGCACACATGCACGCACAAGTTTCCATGTGTGGGAAATTTTGAATTCAAAGGCACGTTTTTTGGGGCAAGCTTAGTGATGCATAGTTAGATCAATGTCCAAGTCTTTTGACTTGGACATTTGATCATGAACATGTCTAAAGTTTGCATCATCACTCTCAATTTCCTGCAACCAATTCAATTAAATTTCATTGAATCCTTGTACCTAGAATTATGGACAGTTACTGGTGTGTAAATTCATATGGCACTTCGTTCGACACCTCATACGACACTTCATACGACACCTCTGTGTTAAATACATTTTTACTTCCTGTAATGGATAACTTGCAATATTGAAATGTTTTTGACAGTCACAATGGTCAAGAGTAGAGGCAGAATGCTCCATTGTTGTTGATTTTTCTACCATGCTCACTCAATCCATATGCACAGGACATGTAATGTCAAACCTACAATGTATAGCTTGTAACAAAAAAATAAACCGATAGAGTGGTCTGTTAAGTATATGTTCAACAATTTATAGCACACATGAGTTTATCACTTCAAAAAGAAAATAACTATTAATGTAATAACCTGTATCATGGAAATCATACAAAAATTCTTGCAAAGATTTATTTCTCCAGGCAATGATCATTTGTCAGCTCATGAACCCCTCGCCCACACCTAAGTATTGTGACACCTCACAATCAAAAGTATAGGAAACCATTTAGTTCCCCCAATAGCCAAATATTTATAGTATGTCAATTGTAAAGATAAATTTCATAGATTGGCCTGACGAGACA
The DNA here is from genome assembly GCA_009831015.1 of Picea engelmannii. Lineage (NCBI taxonomy): Eukaryota > Viridiplantae > Streptophyta > Pinopsida > Pinales > Pinaceae > Picea > Picea engelmannii. The sequence goes on from ML784611.1 coordinate 217,857, forward strand.
GTTAGAAGATGGACCCACCTATAGGATAAGAGATCCTATATATAGATAAGAAGAGGTAGGCAAGAGAGTTTCAAGATAGTCTTAGATTTAGATCCCAATGGCAAGTCTATGGAGCTCATTAACCTTAGCTTAACCATACATACTTCATGTCATCTTTGTCTGCAAGTAATGTCGTACATCAAGACAAGTTTAAATTTATTATTTATTTTTTGTCAAATTACCATCCTCGCTAGGTAGAACACCCTGCTGCCAGCAAGCCTGTTCAGTACTCCGACGGGTTTACCTAGTCATACCACAGGCTGGTACCCGCTGCTAGAAGACCTGTTCAGTATCCTGGTGGGTTACCCTCTTACACCCTCATAGACTGGCCCTCCATATTTTAAGATTTTAGTATAAGATTGCTTTATGCAATAATATAGGGGGACAACTCTGAAAACAACTTTGTCTTTTTTTTTTTTTTTAATTGGGATGGTATTTATGTTAGAGGATGAATTTCCGTTATATTATTGACTAATTTTACCAATGAAAGGGGTACTTAAGTGGACGTGGACTATCTAAAGATATGATATAATCAAGCTATTTAGTGTGTAGTGGATGGTACCATTGAGAAAAAACAGAAAGGTATCTCTAGGATCAACTCACTTTCTTCTTTTGTAGTTATTGTGATGTTTCCATGATTAACCGCTAATTAGACCTCCTTGTTACTCTTTGATAAAGACACTTTACTCACTTACTCAGGTTTCTTGGAAAAACTGTATGAGAGACCTCTAGGCTTGATAGTTATGATATCACTTCCTTATACAGTGGTGAATAGCTTCAAGAGCAACTGCTTTAGAATGCCTTAAAAAATGAGAATTTTTGCAAAAATATGGCTAATTAAAGTAATTCAATATTCATTTGATGCTTAGCAGACACAAAAATTCAAGTGTAACTATGTTTTGAAGAAAAATCCCTCTTTTATATTTCCTTGAAACTATCTACTACTGGTGAAATAAATACTTATAGAAATATCTAGGATTGCCTTATTAACAAAATTCAAAAACTATTTACATATATACAGTAGAAAATTAAGAAAAAATTTCAAGAACAAGGGGGGACTTCCCATCTACTAAGGACAATTCCTTGTCCATTGACATGACCTGTAGAAAATCCTCTTTGGTAATGGGATTATGATGAAATTTGAGTTAGTGTCCATTTACTACAAAGGATACTTGTCCATCATCAATTGTTTTAATTTTTACATCTCCATTGTCATATACAGTGTCTACCTCGTAAGGGCCCAACCACTGGGTGGTGAGTTTTCCTTTGAAGGTTTTGAATTGGGAATCAAACAATAGAGCCCAATCACCAGGTTGTAAGTGTTTCTTCTTAATAAACTTGTCATGCCACTTACTCCTCTGGTTTTGGACTAATATTGTTTGTTGGATGGCATCTTGCCTGATCTCATCCAACTCATTCAATTGTAGGGCTCATTGTTTCTGAGCCTCATCTAAGTTTAATCCCATATATGTGGCAATATGGAAGGTCCTTAATTGGAATTCTATTGGTAGAAGTACTTGTTTCACGTACACTAGCTCATAAGGAGTATGCCCAGTGGCATTTCTCCAGGTGGTCTGGTATGCCCACAAAGCCTCTGGGAGCCTGTCATACCAATCTCGATGATGTAATTGAAAATTCTTGGTCAAGATGGCTTCCAGAACTTTGTTTGTAGATTCTACCTGACCATTGGCTTGTGGGTGGTATGGAGAAGATTTACGGTGTTTAATCCCATATTTCTCTATTAGCTCTCTCATCAGCTTGGAAGTGAATTGAGTGCTTTAGTCTGTAACAATTTCACGAGAGACACCGAAGTGGGTAAAGATGTATTCATAGATGAATTCGACAATATAAATCTTTGTAGCCCTGAATAGGTCTTTTTCCTCTACCCACTTGGTGACATAGTCTGTACAAACCAAAATATAGTTCTTTTTACGGGACATGGGTAAAATTGGTCCTGCAGAGTCAAGGGACCATTTTTCGAAGGTTCTATCATAACTTGGGCATGCAAGGGAATTTCATAATCTGATGCGGGTCTTCCTATCCTTTGGAAACTATCACAACTTCTCACATACTTGGAAGCATCTTTGAAAATTCTAGGCCAATAGTAACCCAAATGTAACACCTTATATGTTGTACGTTTGTCAGAAAAATGGCCACCACATGGTCCATCATGACAACTTCGTAGTATCTCTAGTACCTCATCCTCTCAGACACATCTATGAATACTCAAATCAGGACCTGTGCGAAAATGGTCATGACCAACCCAAGAGTAATTAGCACTTTGTGTAATAATTTTCTTCTTTTCATGAGGTGACAAATGAGACGGTAACTTCCTAATAGCCAGATAGTTTTCCATATCCACAAAGCACGAGGCATTGAAAGAGAGGGAAAAAAGATGCTTGTCTGGGAAACTATCATCTACAAGGATATCATCATCCTCATTTTTTATTCAGTAAAGAAAATCAACTACCACATTATTCTTTCCAGGTCGGTTAAGCACAATGATATTAAATTCTTGCAATAACAATAGCCACCTAGTCACTCGACCATTAGTTATGGGTTTGTTCATGAGAAATATAATGGAAGAATGATCTATATGTATGAATACTTCGTAACCTATAATGTAATGATGAAACTTGTTGATAGCATGAACAACTGCCAAGAATTCCTTATTGGTAATTGTGTAGTTTAGCTCGACAGGGGACAAGTTCTTGCTCACAAAATAAATGGCATAGGATTCTTGGTCCTCTTTCTGCCCTAGTACCCCTTTTATTATGGTATCGGAGGCATCAGTGGATATATGAAATGGGAGATTCCAATTGAGCCCTCTAAGAGCCGGTGCCACAAACAACTTAGCTTTTAGGCTTTCAAAGGCAGTTTGACACTGCTCAATCCAGACAAAATCAACATCTTTTATTAATAATCCAAACATAGGTGCAACAATCTTTGTAAAATTTTCAATAAACTGTCGGTAATATCCGACATGTCTAAGAAAGATTCTCACCTCTTTCTAAGTCTTGGGGGGTGGAAGTCTAACGATGACCTCAATCTTTGCAGGATTGACTTTTATCCCTTCAGATGAAACATGATGTCCTAGAACCTCTCTCTCAGTCAACAACATTTTACATTTTTCATGACTTAGAGATAGGTTCATTTCTTGGCATCTGATAAGGACTTTTTCTAAGTTGTCTAAGGCTTCCTAGTAAGTGTTTCCATAAACTATGAAGTCATCCATGTAGAACTCCACACAATCATGAATAATATCGAAAAATATCCCTAGTACTTCTCATTGAAATGTGGCAGGAGCATTACACAATCCAAATGGTAAGACCCTATAGGCATAGGTTCCCCAAGGAAAAGTGAAGGTAGTCTTGTCCTAGTCCTCGGGTGCTATAAGAATATGATTGTACCCGCTATACCCATCTAAAAAGTAAAAATACTTCCTTCTAGACAAGGTATCTATAACTTGGTCAATGAAAGGGAGAGGAAAGTAATCTTTCAGAGTAGCTTTATTGAGTTCCCTGAAATCAACACAAATTCTCCATTTCCTAGTCACTTTCTTTGGAACCACTACAAGCGAGTATACCCACATACTATCAGAGATGGGATAAATAAATCTGACATTTAACAACTTTTGTATCTCCTATTTGACTATATCTTTGAGTGTTGGGTTCATCCTTATCTGAGGTTGCTTAACAGGTGTTACTTCCCCCTGGGTATATATGTGATAGATGCATGTATCAGGGTATATACCCTTCATGTCAGTGTATTCCCAGGAAAATTCTCTTGATTTTTCTTTAAGGACACTTACTAACTATTTATGTTGGTCTGCATCTAGCCCAGAGTTTATATGTAAAACTTTCTCTGGACTAATCTCGTAGGGCATAGTATAAGACATGGCAGACTAATCTATATTGAATATAAAATTTGTCGAAGACAAAATGGATGGGTCCAATTATTTCTGAAATTCTTCCCCAAACATGTACTCAAATTGGGGAAAAGACTATGGAAAATCCACACATGTGATAGGAGAAATAAACTAGTTTAGCACATTTTCTATTGTGTGATCCTGAATTTCCCAGGCATGGTCACTTGGAAATACGGGTTCTTCCCAGTCCTCATTCTCGTATGGAAATTCAAGCCACCAAATATTCTCCACAATAGGTTGATCTAGATGGTAAATGGTGAGCTTCTGGATAGAGAGACCATTTGATATGGTCATTTCCCCCTCTTTACAGCCAATAAATGCATTGGATGTGGCTAGCCAAGGTATTCCCAAAATGACAGGATGGCCTTTAGTAGGATATTTTGAGTGAATGACAAGAAAATATATTGGGTACTCCCACGAGGATAAAGTAACCATGAAATCATCTAAAATCGCTTCAGGTATAACCCTAGCCTTATCTGCTAATTCCAAAATGGTTGGCGTAGGCCAAAGAAGAGGTTGTAACTGTAATTGTTCCAAGGTAGTAGCGGTCATGACATTGATAGTTGCCCCTAGGTCTATGAGAGTTATTCCAATGGAGATCTCATTAATAGTTATGGTTATTATGGGGTTTCCTGGGTTCCCATATTTTTCTATTTTTGGCTGCTTTGATATGTACTTAGAAAGTCCTCCTACCAAATGTACCGTAGGAGGGTCCTTTTGATTCCTACCTTGCTTCTTAATACACAATTATTTAACTACCTTACTGTAGATTGGAATGTCTTTAATGGCTTGAAGCAGGGGAATATTGACACAAATATTCTTCAATTCATTCAATATGTCAAATTCTAGTCGGGTGGTATGTTTTTCGATTACCAATTGATTTGGATAAGGAGAGACCTTCTTAATTTGTGAAGGTTCATTTTGGGGAAGCTTGGGTTCTTAGTTCTTTGGGATAATAGCATCTTCCCACCTAGTTTCATCCGTGGTTTGTTTGGTGGTTTCTTCTTCTTATTGTTCCTGGATGACTACTGAAGGTCTCTGCCTATCCATAACTTTTTCCGATCTTAGTTGAGTTTCTTGTAATGGAACAAGAGTAATGACATATGTTGGAAATACTTTCATCTCAACATTGTGAAGAGGTTGAGGGGGCTTATTATTGGGATTCAACACTGGTTGTGTCAGTAATAGTGTCGGTCTCATGGAGCTTTCATTATGATATTGTAGCAGTTGTTGTTGTGGAATAGGAGGTAAAGGTGGTGGAACAAAACCTGGCAGAAGCTGTGGAGTGTTCGGTGGGAACTAAAGATAATGATGGTTGGACATATGAGCTTGAGGGTTTCCTTGATTATGTCCTCCTCTCCATCCTTGAAACCAAGGATGTTGGTACTGATTGGACCATGTTTTCCAACCCGGTGAGTTCCACTATTTTTGTTGTTGATAATAGGGTGTAACTTGAGATTGTAGATCTACGTATGTGAGTTGGTTCCTAGGTTTCCATGGCCTCCTAGGTTCATAAGAAGACTCCCCATGATCTTCAATCCTATATATGGATAATAAACTGGGCAATGATGGACATTTCTTAGTTGAATGATCTTTTGTACAGAAGACACAAACTGAAATGTTATCTAATGGGCATTCCCTTAAGGAATGCTTCCTCGTGCATCTTGGGCAATATATGCTCATTGTTGCATTTTCCTCCTCCTGTTTCTTTTACATTTTTAGGGTGTCTAAATGAGAACCTATTGTTCTTAAGATATCTGTATTAAAGTTTTCTAAAAGGTTCCCTATCTCTACTCTTGTGATACCACCTGAACTAACTGGTTTTAAGTTTCTATTATAACGGTCCCGAACATTCTTCCCTATTTTGGCTCTACTCCTTAATTTTTACACATTTCACATATTTCGGAAAATGGTTTATGGGAGATGTCACCTAATTCCATCAGGTTAAGAATCTCTATATATTTTTATGAAATTCCCTTAAGGAAAAGATACCTAATTGAATCCTCTGGGAGGTCATGGTATTTTGACTTCTGGGAGATATAACCAAATCTTTCCATATAATCTTCAAGGGTCTCGTCTTCTAACTGTTGGATTTTAAAGATGTCATTACGAGATTCCTTGGTCTTGTTGTAGTCTTGGTACTTCTTAAGAAATATATCCTTCATGGCTTCCCAAGTCCTAATACTGGATTCTCCCAACCCCATGAACCATATTAATGCAGAGTCTTTGAGGGTGGCAGGAAAGAGTTTTAGTTTCTGGGCATCTTGTACGTAGTTGTAGCTCCTACACAAGATGTCAAATTCAAATAGGAAGGTGTCTGGAGCTTAACTATTTTTACCATAAAAGGCAGGCAGTGCTGAGAGAGGAATATTCTTCATGTTGACATTTGGAGTGGTGTCCAAAATTGGAAACCCGAAGGTAGTTTCGGTTTGGTTTCCGGTTTCTTATTCCTCCCCATGTCTTACATTGTTATGATCCTCCTGATCATCCATATTGGTTAGATTTCCAAAAAGAGAGTACTTGGGTAGTTTTATTTTCGAAGAGAACAAGGTTTTCCTTTGATGGAAGGGTCTTCCTACGAATTGGATGTCTGGGACTCTACTCGAGCCGGTTGAGACTACAGGTGCTAAAGTTTCTATGTCATTTTGAGAGATAATTACATTGGTTGAACTACCAAACAAAATATTCACCTGTTCAAGGTCTATGATGTCCTCAAAATTAGGGTCTCCTGGTGGTGGTGTAAAAGAAAAGGTTGTATTTTTTGGTTCTGCAGAAGGCTTGAGTGGTCTTTCCTACTGGCCCAATATGATTGATGCTTCAATTTCTTGTTCTATAGTGCTCCATGTGTTAGTCTCTTCAGAGACTATTTTATCTCTTTGAGTTGATCTAACTCCTATTTTTCGGTATCGGTCTGCATATTTTATAAGTGGAATGTCCCTTCCCCCAAAAATATCGGAAGGAACCTTGGTTGAAAGGTTTGATTTAGATTTAATGTATCTACCTTTTGGATCTCTAGGTCTATTCATGAAAGAAAACAAAATCAAAAATAAAAACTACCATTGGGTTTGGGGGAGCCTGCAATAGAAGATGCGCATGTTCTTACCTATTGTTGAGTCTCCATTTTGAAACTTCTAATGCCCTATATTACCTTCTATCTGAGCCTATTTTACCTATTCCATGTGTATCTAATTGATTGTTTCCTTCATAATAGACTCGATGACCTTGTTCACATGCATAAGAGGTAACATATGATTAAAGAATGATTTGTTTAGTTTTATTGATTTAATTCAATTAAATGATTGATTATGTATGATACTAATCACTTTGACTCTTAAGCAGCATGATCCAGTACCCAGTCTATTCTGGTACCAAGGCTCCACCTATTCCTATACCAGCTTGTGTTAATCTGGTACTAGAAATAATTCAAAATTTTGGAAAGCTTCTAGAGGAAAATAAAGAACATGGGTTTTGTTTAGAATGATGTTTTCATGAGGAAAAGTGAGTCAGAATTCACCCAGCTCGCACGTGTGGACCTCCATCTCAAGGGGAATGATTTTTCCAAAATTATAAAAAAAACTCAAACTGTCAACTTGCACCTCGATTTCCGTGCATATGGTATCAGATCTAGAAATTCTAAAACATGGGTCTTGTCCAGAATATGATAAATTGAGTAAATTAGAGAAATTTTTCAAAATTAGAATTGGTTTGGGAGATATGGGTGGGCTAATAACTCGAATCTGCCCAAATTGTTAAACATCACAGATTTTTGGGATTTCTCTTAAAATTGTAAAAATTGTTTTCTTAGTTTGGGGATTCGGTTTCATCCATTCCTCCATGGATTTTATGCATAAATAAGACCTAATAGGTCTAAGTAGAGAGGAATTATCATGATGTAAGAATGGTTCTTAAAGGAGAATTGTTATGATGTAGAATGGATTCATGAGAAGACTCTTTTTGTAAACCTACTTGTTGGAGATTAATGGAAGATTGAATTCGGTGATTTTGTCTCTCTTAGAAGTTAACATCCGGTGATCTAAAAGATTCCATGTTGGCATCGATAAGGGCCACTGATTCAGCTTGGTAAGCTTATTGTAAATTGTTAGTATAGATTTTCATTTCATGTATTTGTTATTTTGATTTCATGATATTTTGTTTGATTTCACTATTCGAATTTGTTGCAAAGTGTGGTATTGCAGGAACAGTTGGATCTCCATATTTCACCATACATGAGATTTAATGGAGCATCCCACTTTTTATTTTTGTTTCTCCAAGAGATATATCTTAAGTTCATCTTTTCATTTCATGAACCTCTAATGAACAAATTTGTCACCTAAGAAAGAACATTTTGATTCACTGTTTTCTTGAGAAGTTTTGTTATCAGTTTTCTCTCATAATTTTGGAGTGGTATTGTTGAAGTGTGCCCAGATTTGTTTGCTAGTTGTTGTTAAGAGTAGAAGCTACAGATAACTAATTCAAAGTCCATATTTCCACTTCATGAGCTTGTAAATGGACAAGGGATTATCTGAGCAAAATCTTTTGAGTGCATGATTGCAAGTTTTGCTTTCTAATTTATGAACTGTGTGAAGAGTGTTATATTTGAAGTGTGAAAACAAAGTATTGGTTTTTTATATGGTTTTATTGATTGAACTATACTCATTAGACATAAGAACCTATCTGTTATCGGCATATATAATGCATCAACTCTTTTGATTACAAATCTCGGTTGATAATTTATGTTTGGTAATATATTATGCAAATAATTGCACCAACATTTTGGCGCCATTGTCGGGGAGTAGTAAACGGTAATAGGTAGTATTAGAATCAGATTTTTTTAATGGTTTTGGATTGGTTTTATGGATGACCTATCAAGTTTGGTGTGTTTTTATTTTGCAAATAGTTTTAAAATTTAGATTTTTAATGATAAATCATGTTTGGGGTGTTGTAAGAACCCTTCGAGTACTAATCTGTGTTGTGAAATAGGTATCATCAACCATCTAGAGTAATTCAAGGATGATAAAGAGCTTGAATAATATTCCTCGAAGAACTTTCTCGCATTCTGGAAGCAATTGAGATATCCGCCTCTCAGGAAGAACATATCTTCATAGCAGTCAAGAATCTAGTTGTCTCTCTACAGGAATATTTGGAAGGCCTGTCAGATTCCTCTTGTCAATTTGTTAAGGAGAATAAAGAATCATGGATAGAATTCAATGAAGAGAAACTAGTGGAACCTTAGATTGAGGAATCCTTATCATGCCTCTCAACAAATCTTGTATGTACTCCAAAGACCAATCATATTGAAGAGGATAATCTGCATAGCATAGTAGAGGAGGACATTTAGTGTGACCTAAACAAAGAAGATAAACAAGAATATAGTGATCCTATTGAAATATGGTTTCAATTAGTTATTAAGTCACAACACTCTTTTATTTATTGTTTGATCTCATCATCAAAGAAGTTGGTCCTTCATACTCTGGTATGCATTAAAATTTATCTTTTAAACCTGAGTATGGATATATTTCTAACACTGTTACACACATGGCTTCAGTGGAAGTATTCCTATACTTGAAGGACATTTTCTTTTGTTCAATTAGGGTAGGATAGGTAAATAAATAAATAAATGTTGTGCATAAGTACAATGCAACCTATCTTTCATTCTTTTCATAAATGAGAATGTCAAAATCTAATAAAGCAATCAGTTTAAGATCTTTTGTTCCTATAGTAGATTTCTTTTTAAAAGTTATGATGATTTTGTTTGGAATCTTATGAGAAGGGAATCTCTTCATCCTCTGAATGAACACATAATACTGGAAGGGTTTCAAAAGCAGAAAAGACATCCTTGTCAATGGAAGATAACACTTAAGGGAGTGCTTCATGACCTATTTCTTCAAAATTCTTCTTTTTCCTTAAAGTTGTTAAAAATGATGCATTCATGCTTTATATTTACCTATCTATTTTAAGACCACTATTTCACAAG
>ML784611.1:236685-257010 GCA_009831015.1 Picea engelmannii
GCGCCCAGTAAGAAGTTAGGGCGCGGGTTGCTTGTTTTTAAGTGAATTTTGAGGAATTACTCAGCATGGCTTTGGCTATGAAGAGGCATGAGTTGGCCTGATGCCAGGTAAACCTGTATGGTGCATTTTAGGGTTATAACAGGTATGAAAACCCTAGCTTGGATATTATTGTAACAGAGCATTGCTAGATTGGAGGTTGCCCCCTCGAAGAGGCCTATGAACATTTCTTTTTGAATCAAAGTGTTATTTATGTTGTTGTTCTTATATCATTTCTATGTTATTGTGGAGATTATGCTAGATATATTACTGTTATTCTGCCATTTCTAGCATTTTATTCCTGTTTTGCATATTTATTATATCTGGTATCTTGCAAGTGGTATCAGAGCACTTTCCTTGGCAGAAATTGTGGGATTTTTTTTTTTCCAGGGTAGAGACATATTCTAGCATCTTTAAACGATAGATATCTGTCGTTACGTGCATAAACCCGCGATTGAGGGATTCATACACGCAGGAAATACAAGTGGTTCTTAAGCGCACATCTGTTGGCCACCCTTGTAACCCATGTTGGTACCCCTTCGAGTGGTAGCGCATCAGACAATACCTATGTATGGATCAACCTAGATTTCCTGAAGCCCTCTTTAGATAAACCTATCGGCCGCCAGACTGCTAGTGTCACCGAGAATAGCACTCGGGAAGATACTCTCTAGTACCTGGGTAGTCGGGTAGTACAGCTAAGGGTACAGTCTATCCTCCTTAGTTAGTGCCTTGAGATATTGGGCTGAGTACTACTGTTGGACCCCACATGTATATCAGAGAGCTATAGCACAGGGCAAACCCTTGTCTATAAAACCCTTGAATACCTAACCCTTTGGGGACAGAAACATAAACAAATTAAAAACAGACCAGATCTATTATCGCGCAACTGTGTTTAGGTTGCCAAGTAAATACACATATTTCTGGTTAATCATTTGGGGATTTCATCACTACAGTATTCTTCAGACCAGAGTATAACTCCACAGATGTAAAAAAAAAAAAAGTCTGGAAATTTTTTCACCATTATTTGAGACCTATTCCATTGGATTCATCTCTCTGCCCTTATCACATTCATCCATATCATTTTTCGACAAAATTTTTGACCCCGCCCGCCCCTTTTCAGTTCACCCATCCTCATGGCCCATACCCGTAGCTAAGACCTGGAAGCTCGCTTCAACACCATGCAATCTAGTTTCCTAGAAACCCAAAAAGAAGTGAAACAACTTAGTGCTATTGTTGCCTCCATCGATTCGTCCATCAATGCTACCATAAATACAACCATGCAGTCCTCAATGGAGGAAGTCAAATAAGAACTAACCACCCAGCTTGAATCTATCTTTGCATCACTCTGCACCAAACTGAAGATCCCTATAGATGACCATTTCTCTGAAGCACCTCCAAAGCATGAAGGCGAAACTTCCTCCCATTCCCATACCTTTCAGTTCCATCACTTTCAATGTGACATATGCCTTCCCTGGGTGGACGTGACCAAATTTTATGGCTCGGACCCCACTAGTTGGGTAACCTAAATGGAACATTATTTCTCTTTATATGGCATTACATATGACTTGGACAAACTCCGGTATGGTTTTCTCCATCTATATCAAGAACGTTGGCAATGGTGTCAATGGAGAAAAACTTCCCATCAAGGCTATATTGCTTGGACCCAATTTGTGACTGAGCTTTATGAACGCATTGACATGGACACCAACCATTTGGGTCATTTGAAAAAGTTGAAAGAATCCAGAATAGTAGAAGACTTCATAGCTTCCTTTGAACGCCTAGCTTTTCGAATAGAGGGCATGATTGATGCTTTCTTTCGAGAGTGTTTTATTAGTGGCCTCAAGGAGGAGATTCGGGCCCATGTCCTCATGGCTCGACCCTCAACTTGGGTGGAGGCTACTAAAAGAGATAACGAAGCACAACAGGTTGTATCATCTCAAAACTGAAAACTCTCCTTTATCCCTCGCCCTAAACCCATCACTCCCACTACTCCCTCCGCCCCATTAAAAATCCAAAAATTGACCAGGGCTGAAATTGTTGAACGCCAACTCAAAGGCCTTTGTTATAATTGTGATGACAAATATTTCCCAGGCCAGAAGTGTAAGGAACAAAATATTTTTATGGCCATCTCTGAGGACATTTCAGAAGAGGATGTTGAAACTCCCCTTGTGTCTAAGTCACCTGAAATCACTAACATAACCCCTCCCTCAGACCCTCCCGAAGTAGAACCCGTCATTTCCCTCAATGCTCTCACTAGATTTTCGACTCCCCAAACCTTCAAGTTAATCGGTTACATCAAGCATCAGAAGGTCATCATTTTGGTTGATAGTGGAAGCACCCATAATTTTATTCATCCCCACATTGCCCAAGAAACTCATTGCTACATCCATGTTGTCAACAATTTCCAAATCATGATTGCCAATGGTGGTTCCATGAAATGTGGAGGGCGCTGTGAAAATGTGCGTCTCCAAATCAGTGACTACCACCTAAAATCCCATATGTTTGCTATCGACATGGGTGGTTGTGACATTGTGTTGGGTGCAGACTAGCTAAGAACTTTAGGTCCCATTCTCATGGATTTTAAGGCATTAACCATGCAATTCGACCAGCAAGGCCACCAATATAAATTCCAAGGCATCACTTTTGGTTCACCTGAGGTCATTAGTTCCCATCGCATGGAAAAGCTACTCAAAAAAGGTCATTCTGGTGTCATTGCCCAACTCCATGCCATTCAAGCAAGAGAAACACCCCTAGTGCCGCATGACCTCCAAGCTCTCCTTTCTAAACATCAAATGGTATTTTCCACTCCCCAAGGCCTCCCTCCTTCCCGCAGTGTTAATGATCATTCCATTCCCCTTGTACCTGGAAGCCTTCCTCCCAATATCTTTCCATATCGCAACCCCTTCTCACAAAAAAATGAAATTGAGAAAATGGTCCGGGAACTCCTTAATCTAGGCCTTATCCTCCCTAGTACGAGCCCTTACTCTTCTCCTATAGTCATGGTCCTGAAGAAAGAAGGTTCTTGGAGAATAAGTCTTGACTTCCGTGCCCTCAACAAACTAACCATTAAAGACCAATTTCCCATTCCTGTCATTAATGACCTCCTAGATGAATTGAGTGGTGCCCAATTCTTTACTAAACTTGATCTTCACTCGGTCTATCTCCAGATATGTATGAAAGAGGCAGACATTCCCAAGATGGAGTTTCGCACTGATGAGGGCCATTATGAGTTTTTGGTCATGCCCTTTGGCTTAAGTAATGCCCCCTCCACCTTCCAAATCCTCATGAATCATGTATTTCGTCCCTTTTTCCGTCATTTTGTCTTAGTTTTCTTTGATGATATCCTCATCTATAGAAAAACCTGGACCAACCACCTTACTCATGTGGATCAAGTTCTCCATCTCCTCTCCCAGCACCAACTTTTCCTGAAACAGTCTAAAATGTGCTTTTGGTGCCTCAGAAGTAGAATACTTGGGTCATCTGGTTGGCAAGGATGCCGTCAGGGTGGATCCGAAAAAGATTGAAGCTATGCAAGATTGGCCACACCTAAAGACTCTCAAAATCTTGCGTGGATTTCTGGGCTTAACAGGGTATTATCGCAAGTTTGTTGAGAACTACGGAAAGATTGCAGAACCTCTCACTGCTCTGCTCAAAAAGAACTCTTTTACTTGGACTCCACCATTGCTCAATCTTTTCAAACCTTGAAGATGACCATGTGCACCACTCCAGTTATGGCCCTTCCTAATTTCACAAAGACCTTTGTGTTGGAATGTGATACTTCAGGGAAAGGAATTGACGTTGTCCTTATGCCAGAGGGTTGACCTTTGGCCTTCACCAGCAAGAAACTGTCTGAAAGGAATCTATGCAAACCCATTTATGAAAAGGAAATGTTGGCTATTCTGCATGTCGTTGAGCTGTGGTGCCCTTATCTCTTGGGAAAATGCTTCCAAATCAAGATCGACCATCAAAGCCTCAAGTACTTTCTAGAACAACGCATTTCCTCCCGGGAGAAACAAAAATGGGTGACTAAGCTCTTTGGTTATGATTATGAGATCATTTACAAGATGGGAAAAGACAATGTAGTGGCAGATGCACTGTCCCGAAAATATGAAGAAGAAGGATCCCTTTTTTCTCTTTCCTTCACTGTACCCGATTGGCTCCAAGCTGTACGCCAGGAATGGCTTCAAGATCCCAAAAGTTCGCATCTGATCCAACAATTGCAAACCAAGGCTCTAGCTCCCCCAGGGTAGTCTTGGCTCTAGGATGAGCTTTGATACAAAGGTCCTTTGTATTTAAGTAAAAAATCAAAGCTTAAATCCACGGTACTTTCTGAGCTTCATGCTACACCCACAGCGGGGCACTCAGGGTTCACCAAAACATATGGCAGAGTCAAACATTCTTTTTTCTGGGATGGTATGAAACAAGACATCCATAATTTTGTAGCTGAATGTGAGGTGTGTCAAAGCAACAAGGGAGAAACAGTCAAATCTCTGGGCACAGTACAACCGCTTTCGATTCCACCGGCTATTTGGAAGGATATCTCTATGGAATTTATTACCGGCTTACCCAAATTAGGGAATAAACCAGTCATAATGGTGGTTGTGGATCACCTTTCCAAGTATTCTCATTTCTACGCTCTTCAACACCCATTTATTTCATCCACAGTGGCTCAACTTTTCATGGACCAGGTCTTCAAGCTTCATGGCATGCTGCACTCTATTGTTTCTGATCGTGACCAAACTTTCACAAGCAATTTTTGGCAAGAACTGTTTAAGCTCCAAGGAAGCCAATTGCATCTCAGCACAACTTATCATCCCCAGACTGATGGTCAAATGGAAGTTGTGAACAAGTGTTTGGAAACATATATGAGGTGTTTTTCTTCTAAAAAACAACATCAGTGGGCTCAATGGCTACCCCTAGCCGAATGGTGGTACAACACTTCCTACCATCCAGCTAATCGCATGACCCCTTTTGAAGCGGTATATGGATAGAAGCCACCTTCAGTTATATCATACTTACCGGGTACCTCAAAGGTCCAGGCGGTTGATCAAACACTTACATTTTGAGAGGATATTCTTCGTACCCTTAAAGAGAACTTGGTCATGGCACAAAATCACATGAAGCAACAAGCAGATCAAGGTCGCTCTAAACGTCAATTTGCAGAAGGGGATCAGGTGTTTCTGCGACTGCAACCATACAAGAAAAATTCCCTCAAGGCCGAGCATTGTCAGAAGCTAGCACCCAAATTTTATGGTCCTTATACAGTTCTCAAGCATGTGGGACAAGTCACATATCAGTTAGCTCTGCCCAGTCAGTCGAAGCGACATCCAGTTTTCCATGTTTCATGCTTAAAGAAGGTGATTGGAACTAGGTTCTAAATTCAAACCAACCTTCCCGAGTTAGTTGAAGAAGGATCCATTTGGCTATAGCTAGAAGTAGTTTTGGACCAGCGTGAGCATCGCCTATTTCAGAGAACCATCAAGGAAGTGCTTGTCCTGTGGAAAGAAATGAACCCAACAGATGCCACTTGGGAACCAGCTACCATTCTGCAGCAATTTCCTCATCTCAAGCCTTGAGGACAAGGTTGTTTTTAAGGGGGCAGACATGTTAGGGCCCTAACCCGCACATAGGTAGATTAATATATTTGGATGTAATAAAGGTCAATATTAATAAGGCCTTTCAATAAAATAGAATAAGGAGGATGTAAGAAGACCTAATAGAAGCTTCCGCTTCTAGAAGGATCTTCCTCTAGATGTTTCTCTTGATAGACACATTTAGTATAAATAAGGGTCGAGGGTATGAAAACCCTAGCTTGGAGATTATTGTAACAGTTCGCTACTCGATTGGAGGTTTCCCCCTCGAAGAGGCCTATGCACATTTCTTTCTGAATCAAAGTGATATTTCTGTTGTTGTTCTTATATCATTTATGTGTTATTGTGGAGATTATGCTGGACATATTAATGTTATTCTACCATTTCTAGCATTTTATTTCTATTCTGCATATTTGTTTTATCTAGTATCTTGCAGAATAACAGTAATATAACCAGCATAATCTCCACAATAACACAACAATGATATAAGAACAACAACATAAATAGCACTTTGAATCAGAAAGCAATGTTCACAGGCCTCTTCGAGGGGGCAACCTCCAATTGAGCAGCACTCTGTTACAATAATCTTCCAGCTAGGGTTTTCATACCCTCGACCCTTATTTATACTAAATATGTCTATCAAGAGAAGCATCTAGAGGAAGATCCTTCTAGAAGATGAAGCTTCTATTAGGTCTTCTTACATCTACTTTATTCTATTTTATTGAAAGGCCTTATTAATATTGACCTTTATTACATCCGAATATATTGATCTTCCTATGTGTGGGTTAGGACCCTAACATGTCCGCTCCCTTAAAAACAACCTTGTCCTCAAGGCTTGAGATGTGGAAACTGTTGCAGAATGGTAGTTGGTTCCGAAGTGGCATCTGATGGAGTCGTATATTTCCACTGGACTAGCACTTCCTTGATGGTTCTCTGACGCAGGTGATGCTCACGCTGGTCCAAAACTGCTTCTGGATTTAGCCAAATGGATCCTTCTTCAGCTAACTTTGGAAGGTTGGTTTGAATTTGGCACCTAGTTCCAATAAACTTGTTTAAGCATGAAACATGAAAAATAGGATGTAGCTTCGACTGGCTGGGCAGAGCTAACTGATAGGAAACTTTCCCCACACGCTTGAGAACTGTATAAGGACCATAAAATTTGGGTGCTAGCTTCTGACAATGCTCAGCCTTGAGGGAAGTTTTCTTGTATGGTTGCAATCACAGAAACACCTGATCCCCTTCTGCAAATTGATGTTCAGAGCGACCTTGATCTGCTTATTGCTTCATGCAATTCTGTGCCAAGACCAAGTTCTCTTTAAGGGTATGAAGAATATCCTCTCGAACTATAAGTGTTTGTTCAACCACCTAGACCTTCGAGGTACCTGGTAATTATGAGAGAATTGAAGGTGGCTTCTGTCCATATACCGCTTCAAACGGAGTCATGCAAGTAGTTGTATGGTAGGAAGTGTTGTACCGCCATTCAGCTAGGGGTAACCATTGAACCCACTGATGTTGCTTCTCAGAGGAAAAATACCTCATATATTTTTCCAAACACTTGTTGACAACTTCCATTTGACCATCATTCTAGGGATGATAAGTTGTGTTGAGATGCAATTGGGTGCCCTGTAGCTTAAACATTTCTTGCCAAAAATTTCTTGTGAAAGTTGGGTCATGATCAGAAAAAATAGAGTGTGGCATGCCATGAATCTTGAAGACCTGGTCCATGAAAATTTGAGCCATCATGGATGCAGTAAATGGGGGTTGAAGAGTGCAGAAATGAGCATACTTGGAAAGGCAATCCACAACCACCATTATGACTGATTTATTCCCTGATTTGGGTAAGCCGGTAATAAAGTCCATAGAGATATCCTTCCAAATAGCACGTGAAATCGGAAGTGGTTGTAGTGTGCTTGGAGATTTGACTGTTTCTCCCTTGTTGCATTGACACACCTCACATTCAACGACAAAATTATAGATGTCTTGTTTCATACCATCCCAAAAAAAGAAACGTTTAACCCTATCATAGGTTTTGGTGAACCCTAAGTGCCATGTTGTGGGTGTAGCATGAAGCTCATAAAGTACCATGGATTTAAGCTTTGATTGTTTACTTAAATACAAATGGACTTTGTATTGAAGCTCATCCTGGAGCCAAGAGTACCCTGGGGGAGCCAGAGCATTGGTCTGCAATTGCTAGATCATATGTGAACTTTTGGGATCTTGTAGCCATTCCTGGCGCACAGGTTGGATACAATTAGGTACAATGAAGGAAAGAGAAAAAAGGGATCCTTCTTCATATTTTCGGGACAGTGCATCTGCCACTACATTGTCTTTTCCCTTCTTGTAAATGATCTCATAATCATATCCAAAGATCTTAGTCACCCATTTTTGTTTCTCTTGGGAGGAAATGCATTGTTCCATAAAGTAATTGAGGCTTTGATGGTCGGTCTTAATTTGGAAGCGTTGCCCCAAGAGATAAGGATGCCACAGATCAACAACATGCAGAATAGCCAACATTTCCTTTTCATAAATAGGTTTGCCCAGATTCCTTTCAGACACTTTCTTGCTGGTGAAGGCCAAAGTTCGACCCTCTTGCATAAGGACAACGTCGATTCCTTTCCCTGATGCATCACATTCCAACACAAAGGTCTTTGCGAAATTAGGAAGAGCCAGGACCAGAGTGGTGCACATGGTCGTCTTCAAGGTTTGAAAAGCTTGAGAAACGACTGGAGTCCAAGTGAAAGAGTTATTTTTGAGAAGAGTAGTGAGAGGTGTTGCAATCGTGTTGTATTTATTAACAAACTTGCGATAATACCTTGTTAAGCCTAAAAATCCATGCAAGCTTTTGAGAGTCTTTGGGTGCGGCCAATATTGCATAGCTTCAATATTTTTCGGAACCACCCTGATGCCATCCTTGCCAACTAGATGACCCAAGTATTCTACTTCTGAGGTACCAAAATCAAATTTAGATTGTTTCAAGAAAAGTTGGTGCTGAGAGAGTAGATGGAGAACTTGATCCACATGAGTAAGATGGTTTGTCCAGGTTTTGCTATAGATGAGGATATCATCAAAGAAAACTAAGACAAAATGAAGGAGAAAGGGATGGAAGACATCGTTCATGAGGCTTTGGAAGGTGGAGGGGGCATTACGCAAGCCAAAGGGCATGACCAAAAACTCATAGTGGCCCTCATGAGTTCGAAACGCCATCTTGGGAATGTTTGCCTCATTCATATGTATCTAGTGATAGCCCGAGAGAAGATCAACTTTAATAAAGAATTGGTCTCCACTCAATTCATCTAGGAGGTCATCAATGACAGGAATGGGGAATTTGTCTTTAATCGTCAGATTGTTGAGGGCATGGAAGTCAGGACACATTCTCCAAGAACCTTCTTTCTTCAGGACCATGGCTATAGGATAAGAGTAAGGGCTCATACTAGGGCGGATAACTCCTCCCTTAAGGAGTTCATGGACCATTTTCTCAATTTCATTTTTTTGTGAAAATGGGTGGTGATATGGACGGATATTGGGAGGAAGGCTTCTGGGTATAAGGGGAATGGAATGATCATGAATGCCACGGGAAGGAGGGAGTCCTTGGGGAGTGGAAAATACCACTTGATGTTTAGAAAGGAGGGCTTGGAGGTCTTGCGGCACTGGAGGTGTCTCTGTTGCTTATATGGCATGGAGTTGGGCAATGACACTAGAATGACCTTTTTTTAGTAGTTTTCCATGCGATGGGAACTAATGACCTCAGGTGAACCAGTAGTGATGCCTTGGAATTTATATTGGTGGCCTTCCTCGTCGAATTTCATGGTTAATGCCTTAAAATCCATGAGAATGGGACCTAAAGTTCTTAGCCAGATTGCACCCAACACAATGTCACAACCACCCATGTCGATAGCAAACATATTGGATTTTAGGTGGTAGTCACCGATTTGGAGATGCACATTTTCACAGCACCCTCCACATTTCATGGAACCACCATTGGCAATCATGATTTGAAAATTGTTGACAGCATGGATGTAGCAATGAGTTTCTTGGGTGATGCTGTGATGAATAAAATTATGGGTGCTTCCACTATCAACCAGAATGATGACCTTCCGATGCTTTATGTAACCGATTAACTTGAGGGTTTGGGGAGCGGAGAAGCTAGTGAGAGCATTGAGGGAAATGACGGGTTTGCCTTCGGGAGGGTCTGAGGGAGGGGTTATGTCAATGATTTCAGGTGACTCAGACACAAGGGGAGTTTCAACATCCTCTTCCGAAATATCCTCAGAGATGGCCATAAAAATCTTTTGTTCCTTACACTTGTGGCCTGGGAAATATTTTTCATTATAATTATAACAAAGGCCTTTGAGTTGGCATTCATCCATTTCATCCCTGGTCAATTTTTGGATCTTTAATGGGGCGGAGGGGGTAGTGGGAGTTATGGGTTTAGGGCGAGGGATAAAGGAGGGTTTTCTGCTTTGAGAGGATACAACTTGTTGTGCTTCTTTAGCTTGTTTAGTAGCCTCCACCCAAGTCGAGGGTCGAGCCATGAGGACATGGGCCCAAATATCCTCCTTGAGGCCACTGATAAAAAATTCTCAAAAGAAAGCATTAGTCATGCCCTCTGTTTGAAAAGCCAGGTGCTCAAAGGTAGCTATGAAGTCTTCTACTATTCCTGATTGTTTCAACTTTGTCATATGACCCAAATGGTTGGTGTCCATGTCAAAGCGTTCATAAAGCTCAGTCACAAATTAGGTCCAAGCAATATACCCTTGACGAGAAGTTTTTCTCCATTGCCACCATTGCCAACATTCTTGATCTAGATGGAGAACACCATACCAGAGTTTGGCCAAGTCATCTATAATGCCATATAAAGAGAAATAATGTTCCATTTGGGTTACCCAACCAGTGGGGTTTGAGCCATCAAATTTGGTCACATCCACCCGCGGAAGGCGTAGGTCACGTTGAAAGTGATGGGGCTGAAAGGTATGGGAATGGGAGGAATTTTCATATTCAGTCTTTGGAGGTGCTTCAGAGAAATGGTCATCTGTAGGGATCTTTAGTTTGGTGTAGTGTGATGCAAAGACTGAATCAAGATGGGTGGTCAGGTCTTGTTTGAATTCCTCCATTGAGCATTGCATGGTTGTATTTATGGTAGCATTGATGCACGAATCGATGGAGGCAACAGTATCACTGAGTTGTTTCACTTCTTTTTGGGTTTCGAGGAAACCAGATTGCAAGGTGTTGAAGTGAGCTTCTAGGTCTTGGCTATGGGTATGGGCAATGAGGATGGGTGAACTGAAAAGGGGCGGGCGAGGTCAAAAATTTTGCTGAAAAATGATATGGATGAATGTGATGAGGGCGAAGAGATGGATCCAATGGAATAGGTCTCAAATAATGGTGAAAAAAATTCCAGACTTTTTTTTTTTTTTACACCTGCGGAGTTATACTCCAGTCTAAAGAATATGGCACTGATGAAATCCCCAAATGCTTAACCAGAAAGAAATGCATAATTACTTGGCAACCGGAACACAGTTTCGCAACAATAGATCTTGTCTGTTTTAATTTGTTTATGTTTCTATCCCCCAAGGGTTAGGTATTCAATCATTCTACAGACAAGGGTTTTCCCTATGCTATAGCTCTTTGATATATGTGTAGGGCCCAACAGTAGTACTGGGCCCAATATCTCAGGGCACTAACTAAGGAGGATAGACCATACCCTTATCCATACTACCCGACTACCTAGGTACTAGAGAGTATCTTCCCGAGTGTTGTTCTCGATGACACTATAGTAGTCCGATGGCCGATAGGTTTATCTAAAGAGGGCTTCAGGAAATCTAGGTCGATCCGTACACAGGTGTTGTCTGATGCGCTACCACTCGAAGGGGTACCAACAGGGGTTACAAGGGTGGCCAACAGATGTGCGCTTAAGTACCACTTGTATTTCCTGCGTGTATGAATCCCTCAACCGTGGGTTTATCTGTGTAATGAAATATCTCTGTGTCTTAAAGATGCCGGAATACGTCTCTACCCTGAAAAAAAATTCCCACAATTTCTACCAAGGAAAGTGCTCTAATACCACTTGCAATATATTAGATATAAAAAGTATGCAAAATAGAAATGAAATGCTAGAAATGGCAGAATAACAGTAATATAACCAACATAATCTCCACAATAACACAACAATGATATAAGAACAACAACAGAAATAGCACTTTGATTCAGAAAGCAATGTTCGTAGGTATCTTCAAGGGGGCAACCTCCAGTCGAGTAGTGCTTTGTTACAATAATCTTCTAGCTAGGGTTTTCATACCCTCGACCCTTATTTATACTAAATATGTCTATCAAGAGAAGCATCTAGAGGAATATCCTTCTAGAAGTGGAAGCTTCTATTAGGTCTTCTTACATTCACTTTATTCTAATTTATTGAAAGGCCTTATTAATATTGACCTTTATTACATCCGAATATATTGATCTACCTATGTGCGGGTTAGGACCCTAACACTATCAAAGAAAGAATAGACAAGTAAGTAATTAACCTATTAAATAAAGTAAATAGCTAACTACCCTAGGATAACTTCTACAACAAGTAAACTAAGTAAGACTACTCAATAAGCAACAAGTAAGACTTTCTCTGTTTCAAACTCTATTTTAAACTTGATTTTAAAAGCATAAATAAAATACAATCTAATATTTAATTGCACATGGGGTTAGTGTATAAGTTTGAAAACTTGTTCCTACTAACTACAAAGTTACTGCATATTAACAAAAGCCTTCATACTAACCTGCAAAAGAGAACTCACACAGTTAAATTATAACAACAAATTATATGACAAAGAAACAAAATAGCAATTTCATATACAGGAAATAAAATAAAAGACATCTAAGCTATGAAATTCATAAATAACACATAGAATAGTTACCAAACTACTGTTGGGCCCCCTAGAATGGTCATTTCTTAAAGGCACACCATGAACTCAACAAATCGATTTCACCATTAAAACTCAAAAATGCACTTTTATATAATTCTGGCAATGGAAAATGACAAAAACAAAGGAAAAACATATTTGTCTCTAACACACTACTTCTTCAGCTACTTAACTATTGTATGAACACCACATTGGTATTTATAATCTTTACAGACCAAGAGGTCGACCATTGGAGGGTCAAACCTCTTCTATAAACAATAAATTACATTAATGGTGCCCTAACTGCCGAAATGAAGAGAGCCAATAATCACCCTGCTCAACAACCCAAACCGATTTGTCAAGCATTCAGTAGCTAGAGGGGGAAAGCACGATAAAAACCCATGTTCCTGATTCTCCCATCACTGGCCACCAATACCATAACCACCAAATCGCCCATCGTTTTTGTGCAAGATGGGGTGCCGGACGGAGTGTCGAACTGAGTACTAGATTGAGTACTGGATGGAGTGTCGAAAGAAAAAACATAATGCGATTTTTCCCTGTAACACCAAAAAATGTGAATTAGATCTCTAGAAACATAAAATCATACTGAATCATACTCAAGATCATCATAAAACGTGAATTATGCATACCTAGTGTGGATCATAGCGTTTTGGCACAAAATCCCTTCAGAAACTTCTCCAAAACATGAAAACGGATATATACATTCGACAAAAGTATGTAATAAACGTCATAAAACTAATCATATATTGGGCCCAACAATATGGTACAGAGATATTATTATCTATCTCTAGACTCAAACTTTTCAACCCGATCTATTTAGTACAGATCGTCATCGCATATGCTATCAAGCTCGATAATACATCATTCTCGGTGATACCCTTTATTGCCACGGTATTGAATCCATTTACCAACGATGTCTCACCTACGACAAAGTTGAGAAACATTTGAAAGAATGTCACTCCGGAGCATGTGGCTGTCATATGTCTGGGTATGCCACTGCCCAAAATATCTTACGAATAGGTTATTTCTGGCCTTCTTTGTTCAAGGACTGCATCATTATTGTTCAGAAATGCCATGCTTGCCAAACTTATAATAACAAAATATGAGCTCATCCTGCTTCCTTTCATTATGCAGTTTCAATTGGTCCCTTTGCCAAATGGGGCATTGAATTCATAACATGTAACCCTCACTCGGTCGGGGGGCATGGATACATCATTGTAGCTGAAGATTATTTCACTAAATGGGTTGAGGTGATGCCTACATTTGATAACACCGGGAAAACTGCAACATTGTTCATATTCAATCATATCATTACTCGGTTTGGTATCCCTCAATCCATCATTACTGATCACGGTAGTCATTTTCGAAATTTCATGATGTTCGAACTTACTAAAAATTTGGGTCTTCACCCTGAAAACTCAACCCCCTATTACCGACAAGCCAATGGCCAAGTTGAAGAAATCAATAAAGTTCTCATTACTATGCTTCGACGAATGATAGGAATTCATAAGACAAGATGGCACACGATGTTTTTCTCATCATTATGGGCCTATCGGACATATGTCAAGTCTACCATGGGATTTACACCTTTCCATCTAGTTTATGGTATTGAGGCTATCCTACCGATTGAATGTGAAATACCGCCTTTGAAACTAGTCATTGAACTTCTCCCCAATACCTCTGCTGAAGAAGATTGTCTTTTGTATTTAATGAAACTAGATGAAACCCGTTGTGATGTCGCCCTAGTTATTGAAACTCAAAAGAAACATGTTAAATCCCAATACAACAACCATGTCAAGCCACGTTTTTTTTTTTAGGGTGATCTAGTTCTCCTTTACGATCAAGATCGTGATTTTCTAGGGGCCGATAAATTTGAGGCCATGTGGTGAGGTCCTTATATTGTCAAACATGTGTTGGAGAAGGGAGCTTATGATTTAGCTGATTAGAATGGAATCCCTTTGAGTGAACCCAGAAATGGGATTTACTTAAAGAAGTACTATGCTTAAGTCATTTTTTCATGCATTCTTGTACTTTTAGTGTATCATACTCTTGTGTGCTTTTTCATTGTTTGGTTTCGACCTTCAACTTCTTACTTTGCATTGTGCTTGGTTTCCAGATGTTGATGTCTTCATTACCCTACATTGGCTTCAATGATGGTGTTAGTTGCAACACTCAGAACTTAACATTTGCTTCTTGGGAAATCTATGCACCTACAGATGAATTGATTAGTCTACATGGTGTTTTCCTTGTTCGTGCAACCAACAATATTGTGGAATACAATGCAGTCATCAGTCATCAAATTATTGACTAACGTTGTTTAACTCAGAATCTGTCATCTCGTTGTATGACTCAATTCGTAGTTAGTAGTCTTACAATTGAGTAATGTCTACTCCATTCGAAGTCCTACATTATTAAGGGTATATTTATGAATTCTCCTCTTGGAACGTTATTTTGATAACATTGAATATAAACACATTCCTAGATGTCTAAATAAATTAACAGACGCATTAGTCAATTATGTGTTAGACAGACATTTGAGAAATTTATAAAATCCAATCACACTTTGTACATACAACAAGTAAGCCAGTAGAAGCCTCATATATATATATATATATATATATATAGCTTCATATACAAATAGAACATCAAGGATGATGCTCGCTATAACATGTGACTGCCCGTGCTAGCTTGCAGAGTAGTCAATTGATGGAAGCGGACATGCCCACTGTATGGTGTTGATAATGCATCAGGATATCATCGATGGAGGTATATGGGATGTTCATCTTAAGCCCCTCTAGATTCTTCTCTAGAATCTCGTAGTCGGCAGCAACTACTCCTACAATGTCAACTCTCTCCCCTTTCCTCTAGATGGGGGATGAACCTGGAGGTTAGTAAGGTCCCATGTATGCATCATCAAAAAGTGTGTTTGATTAGGTATCGGATAATTAACACATAAAAACATTTTATATTAAAAATCACAAAAACACTATAAAAACAAAATGTACTTCTTACCTATGTCCCCCCATTGGGAACCCTCGGTAAGAACTAAGGTTGGGTCACCTTGGAAGTTTACACCAACATAAGCATAGTCATCTACCATAAGCATCTGGGTCCTCAACCAGTCAAAGAAAAAATCATTATATTTGAGAATAGGACCAGTCACATGTGATGCCATGAGGTCGACCCACCTCTTCATTATTGGATCCTATGGGGTAGGTATACCCCACTCTACCTGCAAACGTAAATATGGGACCCTCTCTAGGAAGAAGGACACCAAAATTGAACCGTATCCAAATTGTTTCAAGTCACCATTCTTGCACTTGGTTAATTGTTTTTTCATGCTTCTAAGAAACTCGTCACACCAGTTGAAAACTCGGGGTTCCATGAATTCCAGTGCATACTGGACGTATCTCTAAATATCCATATGGGGAGTTGCACTCCCTTCCATGTGTTTGATAGTGTAGATGATGGTATGTAGAGGTAATTCACAAACATCCCTGATAGAGACTTTGCCTCTATGCTTTTGAGTACCGAGTATGCAATGCTCACTAATATAGTGACTCATGGGCTCGCCACCTCCCCTACTACATGTTAGCATAACTCGAGCCCCACAGTGAGACAAACCGGTCAAGAAGTAGATATCCTCGATATCTAACATAAAAATGTGTGCCCCCACACAAACTTCTTGTTGGTTCACATCCCACATGTGAACTAAGTATTCCAGTAACCTCAACTGGGCCATCATGCCTTAGATCTTGAAGAATTTTAGCAGTCCACTCTACTGGAGGGAATTTACCATTCCCAGGTCATTCCCGGTAATGTAATCTTCCTCCTCTCTCTCTCTCTCTCTCTCTCTCTCTCTCTCTCTCTCTCTCTCTCTCGCCCGCGTGCGCCATTCCAACATCCTTACCGTAGAAAACCTGCAATGGAGCATAAAATAGAGATTAACACCTTCATCTTCCCCTTGGAAACTTTTTATTGGAAAATACATCAAAAGACATTTTTTGATTTGTGCACATCGCAGGCCTGCACGTTCGTATAGTGCAGAGTCATTGCAGGCCAACTTAAAGGCCACCTGCAAAAACCTTGGTTCATTGCAAGGAATGATACATATGCCTACGATGACCTTCACATGCAGGTACCCTTAAAAATGCAACCCAAAAAGCCATTTCTAGCCAATGAAAAGAAAAAATTAATCCATGAAAAGTTGAAGGAGATGAAAATTACCTATCTTGCGGAGATCGTTCGCCAAATGATCAAATGTGCCTCCCGCAATCCACAGTGGAAATGTGAGGTAAAATGGGGGGTTTTGGAACAAAGTTTGGGTGGAGTAACAATGAAATAGTAAAATGAAGTTTTTTACCCACTTTTATTACTTTTTTACTTTTTCATTTTTTTTATTTATTATTTTATATATATTCCACCTAAACCCTAAAGTTATAATGACATTGAAAGTGTTTGGTTTTTTGCAGATTAAAAACCCAGGAGTAAAATATTGAACAAGGATACACCTTTTTGGTTTTCTTTTATACATTTGATGCATGTACAGATCCTTTTAGAGTTTTTCAGGAAAAAATCCGAGCTTAGTTTTTGTTCTTTCTCGTGCTCGTAAATCAATAAGAATGTGACGAAGTATAATTTTATCACTTTTTTGTACTCGTAATGGTAACACAAAAAAAGAAACCCATGGAGTATCCTTTAAGCTTTTTTCACGCTCTGTAAAAATGAAAATATTGTTGAAGAACCTTGGTCTTTTCACGCTCGTAAAAGTTTCTGAAGAAAAAAATTGATGAGAGGTAGGTTATCAATTTTTTGGTCTCATCAAATTAAATTACGAAAAAAAACTTGTGGAGTTCTCTTTAAGTTCTTTTCAGACTCTCTAAACATGAAAAACACCCAAGTTTTCTCTCTTTGGACTCATTAAACAAACATCAAAAGACCCATATGGGACTGAACCACTCCTTCTTAGGGTTCGTTAAAAGTACTTCGAGGGACTCGTCCGAAGGATGAGATTACATCAACAAGCATATGTTATCCTCCTCAATATTGCGTAAAAATAAAGAGGTACTCACCAAAAATGGTGGGTGGAAATTTGGGAAAGAAATGTGTCTCTGTATCCATGTTAGTGGTAGTAATAGTCGCTTGTGAACATGACACCCCCCTTCATCATTCTATCCGGGTTGGGAAATCCATTCGTCTCTCGTTTGACCATCCACATGTCCATATGTTGGGTCCTCCTTGAGTCAATGCTGGCAAGACAATTTTCGTGTCGTTCATATGTTCAAGAGAAGTCTAGCTTTATAAGCCTCCTATCAATTCATCCATCTATAGTTATAAATTTTCTACCATGTCGGCCTTCCCTGTGTCATTTTTGAATCATTTCATACTCTAATCTATCTCAAATTTGTTACTTATTTCATTTCGTTGATGGGGGATACACCAAGGCCCTCCTGTGACGAGTCTTTTCCTATCAAATTCGGCTCATTATCCAGGAACAAGACTTAGAAATAATTCAGTACCTTAGAACCTGCATGCCTCAATGACAGGTTTCTTCACTTTTAGCAGTGGGTTCACACCATTGGCCCCTGATTGGAATATTCCCTCGAGTGTTCTACTTCAACTCCTTTATTCACACTCATCATATTTTATTGGGGTACCTTGGGAGTCATTGACATCAATGGTGATTTCCCTCGCACTTGTTAAAAATTCTCATCATTGATCAATAATCAAGTGGTTTCTACCATGTTCGACTTCAATGCCTATAATCACATGGTTAGATTCGTACTTAGGGATGACAGAAATGAAGACCCTGGGTCATACCATTCCGAT
Organism: Picea engelmannii; assembly: GCA_009831015.1. Taxonomy (NCBI): domain Eukaryota; kingdom Viridiplantae; phylum Streptophyta; class Pinopsida; order Pinales; family Pinaceae; genus Picea; species Picea engelmannii. The sequence goes on from ML784611.1 coordinate 255,053, forward strand.
CCATGCTGCGATGGAGTATTCATGATTTCTATTGACACATAGATCCACTTTGTATGTCTCATGGCTATGTCTGAATTTGAGTCATTTTAGAGAATAGATCCACAATGTATTCTGGGTGGCTATGTCGATTCACCTTGAAATGGATCCATGGTGTATATTTAGTGGCCATGAATCATTTTAGACTTTCTAATTTGAGTATAGGAATTCCTACCTTGGAAAATGGTATATTATTATGTTGATGCTTAACTATTTCCAGGTTCCCGATTGGTGCACTCTTTGTTTCCGACACATACATTCTACAAAGTATTTCAGATGTCACGAGTTCTAGCCTCATACTTTGGGGGGAATTTTGTTACACATTATTTTGGTCATCATAGTGATCCATTGACAACATGTGTTCATGTTCCCAAAACAATTCTTTCTCCATGAGGAAAGTGATCGAATTTCTCTTCTAAAAAAACCTAATAAAGAAGGTCGCCATAGGCTGCACCATAAGCAAGATGCGACGATGCCTGGTAGTCACACTCTTCCCTAAAATGGGTTTTTGATGTCTCTATAGGCTACTCTGTAGGCTACTCTACAGCTAGGGTGCGACGATGTCAAAAGGCTAATAAAAGGTCAACCTTCACAAAAGTTCTAGAAGGGGATCTTCTAGAAGATGAGGTGGCATTCGTATGGTTGGGATCCTACTCGCTTTTCTAATTTGGTGGGATCATCCTAATCTCTTCAACCATCTCTCTTTTCCCTATATAAAGATGTATTTCCCATGGAAAAGGCTAAGGTTGATTCAAGCAAGATTATTATTGAATAGGCTAATAATTGGATGAAGAATTCTACTTCAGTTCATACTTGAGGGCTTCATTTCAGTTCATCAAGTCATTGTAGATCTTCTTCATTCAAGGTTGGAGAAAGTGTGTGTGTTGGAAAAAAGGGTCATCAGAAGGGGAGCTTGCAACATCAAGTCTTTGTTTGTAACCTCCACTTTCATTATTTATAATGCAGTGATATGTTTCTTTCCCATAAAACTTGTTTTGTTTTATTGTATGATTCCTTGATCACATGCATAAGTTCTTGTTGAGTATATTATATTGCTTTCACTTTGGTTGGCTTGTGTTCTCTTGCATATCCAATATCACAGGAGCACTGGAGTGGATCTAGGATGAAAACGACGAGAGGAAGCGATATTTAAACGGTATGCTTCCCATCTCTTTTTATATAGTAAATGTTGGATTACTGAGAGGGGGTGTGAATCAGTAATCAAGAAATTTAATCATTTTTAACCATATAATCCAAGTGTTATATCAATGTAGAATTATCATCCAATAACTATAGAGTAAATAAGAAATAAACAAATGAACAATCATACACATACACAATACACCAGTGTTTTACATGGAAACCCAAAGTAGGAGAAAACCACAGAATGTTTTTTCTTATATGTCTTGAAGAATCGCATTCATTGGAAGCACCAACTTCTTTTGTTTTCTGGCTAAAAATAGAAGGAGGCTCCAACCCCCTTGTTTCTCATGCTACAACCTGAAGGAACCCCCAACTGCCCTATTCTCTGGCTACAACCAGAAGGAGGATACAACCCCCTATGTTCTTTTGTTCTTTTTCTACAACCAGAAGGTGGCTACAACCACCTGTCCTTGCCCCATCCAACTTCCCTGAAGTACAAGTAGAATGATGGAACCACCGTCACACTATCACTGTGAGATATACCACTATAAACCTGAACCATGAATCAACCATGCATCAACATGTACCTCAACTTGTAATCAACCTGTACCATAAACAAGTAACCATGCACCAACTTGTACCAAACAACCTGTAATCAACCTGTACCATAAACAAGTGCATCTAACCATGTACCAAGTATGTACCAATCATGTGTCAACTACTCATCAACTATGACTCATCAATATGTACCAACATCATCAACTATACACCTCATGTAT
>ML784611.1:257060-293462 GCA_009831015.1 Picea engelmannii
CTGGTGTATATGATCACATACCTGCAAACCTTCCTTAACTTTAACAACAAGACACTAGCATTTTCATCAAACTTTTCTTTAGTCTCACATGACTAGTTTTGGATTAGTCAACAACCCTAACTTGAAATAATCATAACTATGTAATTATAATGAATAAATATATGAAATTGATACACAATGTTCTTTAGTGTGTTTTATGCAATTCCTCCAGGTGTCACTACTTGGATCCTCTCAGAAAAGGAGTTATAGAAAAAATGACATACCTTTCATAATTTTGGATTATTCTAGAGAGCGACCTTCTAGAGCGTGCCCCACATGGAATATTTGTTGAATCGATCTGAAAATGCTAGAAATAATACTAAATATTGTACTCTAAACAAAAAAAAAAATCTTACTAAATTTGGATCTATTATGAATAAGTTATGACATTTTTATTTGAAACAGTTGTTTTAGACTAATTTCAAGACTAGCCACAAACCCTATTTTCCACGGAGAGTAAATCCAAAAATAAAATGACCCACAATATGAATGCTTTACCAAATATACTTGGATATGTTTCCTCAATGTCCTATCAATTTCATGGTCTGATTCATTCTAGAAAACAAGTTATTGCGAAAATGGTGAGATGACCTGTAAATAACATACCTTAGAAAGCATCATCAAAAGAATTTATCCTCCCTTGAATTCTGACCTTCTTTTCTTCACCTTCCCTCTGAAATTCGTCTTAGATATCCTTTGGTTACCTCATTCACCTATAGATATTCAATATGCTCTAGTGTGATGTAAAATGAGATAGCCTTGCCTCTTATTTATACTCTCCATCTTCTAGGTCACTTAACCCATTTCTAGGTCACTTAACTTCTTTTCCTCATTTTTAGGGTAACTACTTTCCATAATTAGAAAATTCTTCATTAATTTATCATTTAAATATTCCTCCTTGATTTTGTCACGTCACTTTATCATTTAAATAATTTTCTTTGATTTTGTCACTTCACTTTATTATTTAAATAATCCTTCTTGACTTTGTCACTTTACTTTATCATTTAAAAAATAATTTTTTCTTTGCACTATCTTTGACTTCTTTGACCTTTTGGGGCTTCAAGCCAACATATGAGGGTCCTCCAACTTCGTAAGGCCATAACTCTCAAACCGTGAGGAGTTATGTGACATTCCACATACCACCAGAAATGGCATGACATGTACTATCCATATATAATAGTATTACCTTCAAATATATTACAACACATACCATTATACATGAAACAACCTTTGGTCCATTACCCAAACCTTTGTGCTACCAAAATTCGCTACCAAACTTTCTTCAAGGGTTGACATCAATGAAAACTAACCTTAATCAACAATATCCCCCTTTGGCATTGATGGAAACACTCTGATGCAATATTGAAAGGCATATCACTCATGCTCCCCCTAGAAACATGTCTTTGTCCTCTGTATCTCTGTGACCATTGCTCCCCCTAGAACCATGCCTCTATCCTCTGCATCAGATGAATCTCTCTCCCTTTGTCAAGAATGTCAAAGGTATATTTCCATCTGGGGTCGCTCCCCCTGACTGAACTATCCTCTTTATGGTGCTTCCTCATGTACATCTAAGACATATAAGATAAACATTCAAAATCATTCATTTTGGAGTATAAATAACTCTGAGTCTTTGATGAAGATACTCAAAGGCTTCCCTTGGAAGTGGTTTTGTAAAGATGTCTGCCACTTTTTCTTTTATTCCCACATACTCAACTCTGATGTTCTTTACTACAACCTGTTCCCATAGAAAGTGATACTTAATTGAAATGTTCTTTGTCTTGGAGTGCATCATCGAGTTCTTTCAGATACTGATGGAAATTTTATTATGACAATAGATTGGAATGGGCTCATCATACTCAACCTGTATATCTGTCAAATTTTATTTCACCCAAAGAACCTGTGTACAACATGATGTTGTTGCAATATACTCTGCCTCGGCTGTAGTTAGAGATATTGATGATTTTTTCTTTCTTAGACATGATACTAAAAACTCACCCAAGTAGAACGCTTCTCCACTGGTGCTTCGTTGGTCATCAATACAACCTTCCCAATATGCATCTGTGTAGGAAATAAGAGATAGATCCTTTCATTTTGGATACCATAATCCAAACTCTTTTGTTCCTTTGAGATATTTGAAAATTCTCTTCACTGCTAATACATGTGATTCCTTTGGTGATGCTTGAAATCATGCCACCTGTCCAACTGCCTGCATTACATCTGGTCTGGATGTTGTCACATATAGTAGGCTGTCAATCATTGACCTGTATTACCTCTGATATGTATACTTTGAATCATCATATTTACTTAACTTGCAACTGGTTTGCATGAGAGTGATAACTGGTTTGCAATCTTCCATTCCAAACCTCTTTAGCATTTCTATGATATACTTGGTTTGAGAAATAAAAATTCCTTGGTTGCTTTGATGTATCTGAAGTCCTAGAAAGAAGGATAGTTCTCCAAGTAATGACATTTCAAAGTCATTATTCATATCCTTTGCAAATTTCTGGCTTAATCTGTCATCATCACTACCAAAAATAATCTCATCAACATAAACTTCAATTAATAAAATATTACCTTGAATTACCTTGATGTAGAGGTTGATGTCTATACTTCCTTTTCTGATTCCTGCCTGATGTAGATATTTATCTAGTCTAGAGTACCATGCTCTAGGAGCTTGTTTTATACCACACAAGGCCTTATTTAATTTGCACACATAGTCTGCATTCTCTGACAACTAAAATCCTTCTAGTTGTTCAATGTAGACTTCTTCTTCAAGTTCCCCATTCAGAAAAGTTGATTTTACGTCCATCTGATACACTTTAATATTTTTGGAGCATGCATAAGCTAAAAGAAATCGGATTGCTTCCATTTTGGAAACTGGGGAAAATGTCTCTTCAAAGTCGATTCCTTCAACATGTGCATATCCTTTACATACCAATCTAGATTTGTTCCTTGTAACCTATCCATCTTCGTTCAGTTTATTCCTGTATACCCACTTTGTGTCGATCACATTCTTATCCTTTGGTCTTGGAACCAATTCCCAAGTGTCATTTTTCTCTATTTGATCCAATTATCCATCCATGGCCTTGTTCCAAAATTCATCCTTGTTGGCCTCTTCAAAATAGGTTGGTTCAATCGTAGATGTGAGTGCTAGGTGTGTTTGTTCTGGTGAACGAATTCTTCTTCTAGTCTCAACTTCTGCGTCTTTGTTTTCGATAATCTGATCTGAAGGATGATTTTTTTTGTACTCGTCTTCTAGGTGTCTTTGGAGGCACTTGTTGAACTTGATCTTCTACTTCTGTTTGATTCTCTTCATCTTCCTCTTCTGATTCTTCTTTGAAAAGTTGTTCCATTGATTCATTTTCTTCTTCCTTTGATTCTGGTCTGCATGTTTCATCAATTGTTATATTGATTCTTTCTACAACTTTTTTCAATCTCATATTGTAACACTTGTATGATTTCCTTGTACTTGAGTAACCAACAAGCACTCCTTTGTCCACACGAGAGTCAAATTTTCTCATTTTTCCATCTTCTCTTTTGATGTAGCATTTTCTTCCAAAAACTATTAAGTGCTTCACATTTGTTGGTCTTCCTTTCCATAGCTCATAGGGAGTTTTATCAGTCTTTTTTCTGAGCATTACTCTGTTTTGAATGTGAACTTTTGTATTCACTGTCTGTGTCCAAAATATATCTGTCAATTTGGAATCCTTTAGCATTGTTCGAGCCATTTCCTGTACTGTCATGTTCTTTCTTTCAACAACTCCATTTTGTTGAGGTGTCCTAGAAATGGAGAATTGTCTTTTTATTCCATGATTGCAGTAGTAGTCCATAAATTCTTTTGAAGTGAACTCTCCTTCATTATCATATCTCAAGCATTTTATTTTTTAATCCATTTCATTTTAAAACATTTCCTTGTAGATCTTGAAGTTTTCAAAATCTTCTGACTTATTCTTGAGAAAGCAAACTGCAGTCATTCTTGTATAATCATAAACTAATTACATAACTTATTTCTCACCTTTTAAACCTTTTTTTGTAGTTGGTCCAACTAGATCAGTATGCACAATTTCCAGTGGTCTTTTCATTGAACATTCCTTTGATTTGAACCTGGTCTTTGTTTTCTTTCCTTGTTGACAATGCTTGCATAAAGTGTTGGTTGGTTTCATGATCCAGGGCATTTCTATGACTGCGTCTCTTCTGCTGACTTTGACAAGGTTATCAAAATGTATGTGACCCATTCTTCTATGCCATAGCCAACTTTCATCTTCCTTTCCTAGACAACACTTTTCATTTCCAATTTCACTTAATACATATATTTTTCTTAAAGTTCTCGCAGTTGTAGCAATCAATTTTCCTGAACCTTCTTTTCTTATCTCACACTTTTGTGAATCAAAAGTAAATTTATGACCTTGGTCACACATTTGACTCACACTTAGAAGATTATTTTTCATTTTTTATACTAATAGAACATTTTATGCCTTGGTATTCTTGTTCACAATTCTGATTGTACATTTTCCAATGATTTTAGTTGAATCATCATTACCGAAGGAGACTGATCCATCTCTTTCCTTTTGTAATGTAATAAACCTATCTCTATCACCTGTCATGTGTTTTGAACATCCACTATCAACATATTAACCACGTTTCTTATGCTTATATTGTAGAGAGAGTGTGCATTATTCATTTCTATACTAATCCTGCTTTCTTATCCATGTCCTTTTCTGAGGTTCTTGTCTGTGACTGTTGTTATTATGTTGCATTTATCTAGGAGGGACTGTCATTCTGCAATATTTGGCAATGTGTCCAAAATTGTTACATTTGTAACATTCCACTTCAGTGCTCAAAGATTCAAACCTGTTGTAACTTATTCTCTATGTTTCACTAGGCCTTATTGGATGACCCCTTTGTGTGTGACTTTCAAAGTTGTTTGTGTTCTTGTTGTTAGCTCTGCAATTCACATCTTTATGTCCAAAATTATTACATGCATAACATAAACCAAAAAAGATAGTTTGATACCTGGGAGTTTAAGATCTTCTGAAAGGAGGTACTCTTATAAATTCTTCATCTTCACGAGGCCTATCTTTCGGTTGTTGATTCTAAAATATGAATCTTCTCAGTGGAGGAGTGTCCCTGTAATCTTCCTTGTAGATCTTCCTATCCCCCTTTATTGTTTCTATTTGGGTCCTATAATTATAGGCGAATTGATTCTTCGACTGTTGATTTAGCGTTTTCCCTCGTGATGAAGAAGTCTGGCTCATTTGATCTCGTTTCCTCCCTCCATCCATTTCGCCCGATCCTCCATCATTCTGCTACATCCTTCATACACAATGCGCCCTGTCCCCCTTGTCTTTTGTCAGCCTCCATTATCCCGCCACCTTCACCTGTCCATAAGCAAACAGACTTAGGATAAATAAGAATAGCAATAAAGTTAGTCTAGGTTAAAATTGATTAATAAATAACTATTTAATAATTAATTAATAATTAATTAATTATTAATTAATTAATTATTAATTAAGTTAAGAACCTATGTTAGTAACTAGGTTAGTAATTAGGATTAGTTTAACATTAAAAAACAAAAGTAATAAAACAAATAAAAAATTAAAAACAAAATATTAAAAAAAACATATAAAATACAAAACAAATTAAAAATACAAAAACATAAACAAAAACCAAAATATAATACAAATTATATTATATAAACATTTAAATAAAACAAAAATAAAAAGAAAAACGTAATATATAACATATAAAATAAAACATAATAAAACCAAAACATAAAACAATAAAACAAATTACAAAAACCAACGTAAAATAAAACATGCACAAAACACATAAAAAACATATTAAAAATATTAAAAAAACAAATATAAACAACAATTAAATAATCCTAAGTCTACCCATCCCTACCCCCTCACGTCACTTTCCACTCACCCCCCTCACACCTCACCCCTACGTCACCCTCCACTCCCACCATAACTCCCGCCTATACCTAACTCCAACGCATATTTCATACCCCCTACCCTCCATCATATACCATCAAACAAATCAACGCACTATATTTTTTCCGGACCCCCCCTCACCTTCCGAGTTTTAACGAGAGGGGGGGGTCTGGAATTGAAATAACCCTCGTGCCCATCTGAACGACCCAGAGATGAGCACCAAAATCAACGGTCCAGATTAAATTCCGTACCCCCCCGACGTTCTACATTTAACGAGGGGGGGGGGGGTCCAGAATACCACTTACCATGCAAAAAACCACTCTCCTAAAAAATTTACCATTTTTTCTTGTTTTACCACGTCCTCTTCCAGATCGATTTTTGGGCAAACGGAGACGGATTTAGAAAATCCGAGAGAGGTTTTTTCTCAAAACTGGATGAGGAACAAAAACCTCTTTCAGTTTTTTCAATGGCGCAACGAACAGGGAGAATAGAAGACATCTTCGAGGCCTATTTTTCCATATTTTCAATTTTTCGTTTCAGTCTCGATCTTGCAGGAGCTGTTACGGCCAGCTGGGGACAAATTTGGCGAAACCGAAGGAGTTTTTTTTCCAGCACATGCCCATCTACAATAATCTCCTTCATTTTTCACCCAGGTGTCATTGTTCAAGATAAAAACGCGTCTGTTCGGACCCCTGTTTCATAGAAAACCGGTCTGTTTTTTATGGCAGAAAACTCCAAATTTTGTGGGAGTGGTGGCTATTTTTGGCCGAGGCGGTTAAACCGCATTCCGAAACTAATTGTGATGGTCTATCCTATTTATATCGATGATTTTAATGTAAAATGGTTCGACCTGTGAGGTTCCTGGACGGGAGCATGGGCTATGTATGACCAGAAGACCTTTTCTTCTCTGTAATTTTTAGATGAGCAATCAGCAATGAGCATGTTTTCTTTCACAGGATTCTTGTGTGGGTGTATTGGTGGTGTTTTCCTCTGTTAAAATGTCTTCCTGTTATCTTTCATTTTTTTTCATCTCTTATTATCAGAAGGAATGTTATAGAAGTAGAATTTATCAACAGATACTCTGTCTCTCAGCTTGTGATAATCTTTATGTTATTCATCTAAAGAGTCCAGCTTAGGAATTCTTAGCTGCTCCCTTGCCTGGATTTTTCCTCCACTTTTTCTTCCTCAAGTCAACAGCATTAAAACTCAATTTGATCCAAGGCGTTCACTACCTTGCCCTGTGTAAAAGAACTTTGTCCATAGCTGAGTGTGAATCTCCTGTTTACAGTGAAGACCCCATTTGCCCAATGGCCCTACTTGTTGTTCCAAATCAATCATTTAAAAACCCCAACCCATGTTTTTCATAACTAGTCTAATACATTTTCAAACAAAGATATATCAGACAGAGAGATCCCTCTCTGAGTCTTGGAGGGCTAGATCCAAGACTCGAAGTGGTTTTGATGTTGCCTCTGTGACTGCCTCACAGCCTTGGGCAAATTACAGAGTGCTAACAGTTTCTACATAGCTTTTTGGATATGTTTCTTTCTCTGTTGTTTTGGAGCTTGATCCTTTTTATGTCTGATTGTATCCAAGTCTGGACTTGTCATGATGAGATTTTTGATTGCTGATAATATCATCCAAAACTTTTGAGTTGTTCTGCATATTTTTCATGTGAAGATCTTTTCTTAATGTGACAATCTCTTCCTCGAAATTTCCAATGATCTTGTCTTTTTATTCTAGTTGTTATTTGAGTGATTCTTCACTTCTTTTATCTTCTTCTATTTGAACCTTCAAATTTGTGATCATTTGTTCTAGTTCTTGAGTGTCTTATTTCTTGTCTAGTTCTTCTTGTAGTTTCTTTTTTTTCTTGTTTTCTCTTCTGATAACTTCTATGGCACATATTAATTCCTCTAGGTAGTCAACTTCTGCCTCTTCAATTTCTTCTTCGAATTCTTCATATTCTTCTTCGGCTTCTTCATATTCTTCTTCGGAGTCTTCTTTATCAGAGTCTTCTACTACCATGAATATAACTCTTTCTGTCTCACTGTCATTGACTTCATCTTCATCTGATGATGAGATGTCTTCTTTGGTGCATAAGATTTTCTTGAAAACTTTCTTTTTGGTTCCTTTGCCTTTATATGTTTGTTTACCTTTTGAGTAAACTTCATCATTTTTCTTTTTCTTATAAGGACATTTGTTAGAAAAATGACCAGTACCATCACAATTAAAACAAATTGAAGGAATCTTACCTCTATACCTACCATCAGTTCTTTTGTTTAGTATTTTGACAAAGTTGGTCACTTCTTCATCATCTTCCGAGACATCACTTTTACTTTTATGTTCTTATTTTTTCCTTCCCTTTTGCTTTGAATTTTTGGATTCTTTGAAGGTTGCTTCTTTTATATATGGATTTTCTTGTTCAGTTCTCATTTCATATATTGTGAATATTCCATGTAATTCACCCATGCTTATTGAGTTTAGATCTGATCTTTCTTCTAGTGCTGATATATTAGGGTCAAATCTCATAGGAAGAGATCTAGTAATCTTTGAACAATTAAAGATCCTTTGATTTCTTCTCCCAATCCTATGATTACATTTACTATTTCATCAACTCGTACAAATTAGTCTACAATATTCTCATCTTCCTTCATCTTAAGTTGTTTAAATTGACCTTTGTAAGTTTGAAGCTTTGTTGCTTTGACTTTTGAATCTCCTTCAAAAATATTTTGAAGTTTGTCCCAAATCTCTTTAGCGGATTTACAATCTGCAACTTTGGTGAATATCATTTCACTAAGACCATTAAGAAGTGCATTTTTGGCTTTGAAATTATTCTGACTGAGTTTCACTTCATTGTCGTTTGTTGGTGTAATTTTTGGTGTTGTGTATCCATCTACAATTGATTGCCAAATTTCAAATCCATGTGCTTGTATATATGTTTTCATCCTTATGCTCCAAAATGCATACTTCTGTCCATTGAACTGTGGTATTCCATTTTTATACAAGTTGTTGCTCTCCATGATCTACCTTTCAGTGGTTAAACTGATTTCTGAAGGAACCTGCTCTGAAACCAATTGTTGGATTACTAAGAGGGTGGGTGAATCGGTAATCAAGAAATTTAATCCTTTTTAACCATATAATCCAAGTGTTATATCAATGTAGCATTATCATCCAATAACTGCAGAGTAAATAAGAAATGAAAAAATGAACAATCATACACACACATAGTACACTAGTTTTTTATGTGGAAACCCAAAGCAGGAGAAAACCACAGAATGCTTTTTCTTATATGTCTTGAAGAATTACATTCATTGGAAGCACCAAATTCCTTTGTTTTCCAGCTGTTATCACATAAATTTGTTAAGGGCCGCAGGCCGCATCCATGAGAAAAAATCACAACACTCAGAAGAAGTCTGATATAAAATAAAATCAAGAGAGCGAGAAGGATCAAATTTTGACGGTGGAGATCCATCTGGTAGAGCGGATCGATGGCCATCTGGTAATAGGGATCATACAGTTGCACCAATTTTAGCATCAAGCAGAGGTCCGAAGTCACAAAATGATCGGAGCCATTCATTTCAGAAGGACTCGTGGTGCACGATTAACATAAATCGTGATTTTGTGAGTCAGAGAAGTCAAAGAGAAGATTCTTTGGAACTCATGAAATGCGAAATCGTGAAAAGATCACAGTCGTTGATCAAATGAGAGATCTGGACCGTTGGATCATCTTTTCATGATTTTGCGAGTCGGGAAAGTAGGAGGGTAGAGTCTTGAAGACTCGTGACATGCAAAGTCCCGAAATGATATTGACCATCCATTTGCAAAAGGCACATGGTGCAGGATCAACATAGAGAGAATCGTTTGTAGGGAACTAAAGTAAGAAGTGTCGACAGCCCAAGGTCCCAAAATGTCAATGTTCATCAGGGTCGTCCGATGCAAAGGGCTACATGTCACCCGATCCAAGCAATCACGATTTCACGACTCAGGGATTTTAGCAGGGATCACAATGCAAACTCGAGAAACACGAAATCCCGAAGCACCTAGTAATTAGGCACATGTTCACAACCCAGGGTCATATGAAAAGGAGTTGTGCTAAGGATCAAAACACCCGAATTGGTCACAAAGGAATATCTGTGTGATCTCAAGGTGCCAGAATTGACTCGAAGGAATCGTAAGATCACTCGAGACATTCATGGGTGTTAGGAATTGTCCCAATCCCGATGTAGTTAGTTAATGGAAATAGGGGAGGTAGTTGAAACCTCATTTCACCCCATAAATGGAAATCATGGAAGCATTGGCCGTGGAGGCAGGCTGTCAACCCAAGGTCTCCCTGTTAATGAATTTTCCTGCAAAATACATACTGATACAATATCGCGTCTAATAGAAGAATGAAAGTACAATCTGACAGAAGAAGATGCAGACACCAAGTCTGGAATGCAATGACCAGAGTGCACTACTGAAGGGAGAAAGTTTTTTTGAGTGTAAATACTCAGTTTTGATATTTTGTTAAAGGGTGGAATGGTTGAGCTAGGCTCCCTACTATTGTAATATTTTAATGAAGAACACTAGTTCTCTGGTTATGTATTTGTTTTTGAGACATATTGGTTAATCTAAGTCATCTTTCTTGTTCCATGTTATTTTCCTCTGATACTGATAGAGTTCATGATTGATTGATTCACATGGATTTTTATGACTGTATTATGATGAATGTTATATTATAGTGTTGTTATAATTTCTTTCAGTTTCTTTGAGATTTTAATTCAAGAGGATCTTGTGTTTAAGTTTTTCCTCCTTAGGATGTTGGAAGACATGATGTCCACAGCATACCTCTACACTCTCCTCACCAAATTCTTCCCTCTATTCACCCTTACTCCAACTTACTGACTGAAGTTGATTCGAGACCTCAATTGATTATGCATGCTAGTCCATATTTCTGAGTTAGAACATTATTATTATTTATTCTTATCCATTTGACCACCTAAAACTCATTTACATTTATTGTATAAACTGATGAGTACTGGGATTATTCCCATTACATTCTGAGGGTGATTCCTAGTGCTAAAATAAATGGTGTCATTGTCGGGGATGGATTTGAGCAGATTGAAGAGCTCCCTGGGAAGAATGACATAGATCCAGCTCTTGATGGTATACAAGAGTGGGACACAGAAATTGACTGTAATCATCTACCCGGCGACTCCACAATCAGATACTCCACTAGGGAAGATCCTGTTGACAGAAAGATGAAGGGAATGACTAGGTATCATCTTATGAGATTTCTGCATGAACTCTTGTTATTCTTTATCAACTCATTTTTGTTTTTCCCTTCACATATAAAAAGTATCATATTTTGATTTGTTTATTCGGTTGATCACAAGCCTTCCTTTATATATCCATCCTTGGAGGAAGAAGCCATATTTTCTGCCTCTGTTGTAGATGTCGATCCTATATCCTCATCTCAGCCTTTTCATAAGGATAAACTTCATATTGAGATCCTTCCTGGATTTAATCACCCTTGCATCCCTGAGGAGGTTGAAACTGATCTGCAGCCTCCTCAAATTTTATCTCATCCTGTTGTTACTATTGTGCCTTGCCATCAGTGTGATAAGCCTCATATTCATCCCATTATTTTTCAAACTAGAATCAAAGACATGATGTTTAAACCTTTAAATATTCCATATCATCTTCATCCTTATCCTCCTGATTTCTTTAAATATATTGCTCATTTTTCTGGGGAAGATCATGTTACAGCTCGGAGGCAAGTGGAGGCCTTTGAGAACTTTGTTGGTCAATTTGAGATTTCTCATGATGATGTTTTCATGAGATTGTTCTCAAATTCGTTGTTTGGAGATGCTTCTGTGTGGTTTAAATGTTTGGGAGTTGATTCCATTGGTTCCTGGGTTGAATTATGCAATGCATTTTTGAAGTGGTGGGGTGAGAACAAGTCCCTTGATCAATACTGGGATAATTTTAATTCCTTGAGGAGAGGGGAAGAGGAATCCTTGGCCATCTTCAACATGAGGTTTTACCGTGTGTATCATAATATGCCTGTAGAGATCAGACCCATAGAGACTGTTTCGATGGTGTACTATTTCATGGCTCATCATTCAGAGCTTGTCCTTCACCTAAGAGAAAGGAAATAAACATATTTATCTCAGTTATTCATGGATGTTGGGGAAGTGGAGGAGAACCTCTGAGCTTGTGGCAAGATTCAAAGTCGGTATCATCTCAACTCTGAATGTAAGGCAGTTTTTACCTATTGTCCCTATGAAGAAAATACTGTAGATAATTTTGTCTTCGACGCAGGTATCCATGAGTAGCCCCATCTTGATGAGAATAATGTGTATAAACAACTAGGAGCAGTAGTTACTACTGTTCCTGAAATAGATATTTTTAACAGTTATTTTCCTAATAAAATTATTGATTTAAAGGATGATCATAGATATGAAAGACAACCCCTTTTTGATGAATATCCTAGTGATGATGAGCAGCAAGATTATCTTGTATTTGATCACTATGAAGACAATAAGGATGATGCATAGGTTGGCCTTGTCACAGAAGACATAAAATTTGACCAGGAGCAGCCCTTAGTTGAGGCACATGAAGAGATCATTTATACACAACCTAAAGTAAATCCACAGTCATCAGTGGATCAACAACCACCTACATCCATCCTTCTTCCACTTGTACATACAGTTCACAGTAATCATCTTTTGCACCCACAGATTCCTGTGGTTGTCTTTTAATCAAGTGTGCTTGTAGGGGACATCAAACAAGTTGTCAACATCTTTGAAAAAGTGAAGGTAACCTTTCATACGTTAATCATGTGTTACCTTCAGTTTCATGACCCTGTCAATGAGTACATAAAGTTACACTTTTCAAATGCTTTGTAGCATGCATGCTTGATCTGTTTATCATAATTTGAAGGTAATATGAGTGATCATAAGGATCAAATTAGTCAGATGTCACGCTTTCCTTGTCTTTTATGGATCATTTGCAGTGAAGCAAAGGATTCACTTATCAAACAGATTGAATGGGTATGGTGGAAGTTTTCTTTTACCTAGCATTTTGTAAAAGTCAGTTAACTTAGGTTTTGTACATAAATAAGATCCCTCAGGAGCAGGTGTGTTTTCTTTCATTTTTAGAATAGTGTACGTGTCAGCCTATTTTTTTCAGTATGAGGTTTTTGAGCATGAATCTATATCCCAACAACTAAGGCACTGGAACTACTTGTTCTTGGCAGCTCACAGGGAGTATGCCATCCCCTGTGGAGCCAAATGTTATCACATAAAGTTGTCAAGGGTCGTAGGGCACAGCCATGAGCGCAAAGAGAAACACTTAGAAAAAATTTGATATAAAATCAAATCAAGCGAGCGAGCAGGATCAACTTTTTGTGACAGATATCCATCTGACAGAGCGGATCGATGGCCATCGGGTAATCAAGATCTTACAGTTGCACCAAGTTTAGCATCAAGAAGAGGTATGAAGTCACGAAATGATTAGAGTCATTCATTTCTTGTTCCATATTATTTTCCTCTGATATTGAAGGAGTTCATGATTGACTGATTCATATGGATTGTTATGAATGTATTATGATGAATGTTATATTATAGTGTTGTTATAATTTCTTTCAATTTCTTTGACATTTGAATTCAAGAGGATATTATGTTTAAGTTTTTCCTCCTTAGGCTGCTAGAAGACCTGATGTCCACAATAGACCTCTACACTCTCCTCATCAAAGTCTTCCCTCTATTCACCCTTACTCCAACTTACTGACTGAAGTTGATTCCAGGCCTCAATTGCTTATGCATGCTAGTGCATATTTTTGAACTAGAACGTTATTATTATTGAGTCTTCTCCATTTGACCACCTAAAACTCATTTAAACTTACTGTATAAACTAATAGGTACTGGGCTTATTCTCATTATAGTTTGAGGGTGATTCCTAGTGATAACACCAGCTACAACTGGCAGGAGGCTCCAACCCCCTTGTTTCTCAGGCTACAACCTAAAGGAAGCTCCAACTGCCCTATTCTTTGGCTACAACCAAAAGGAGGCTACAACCTCCTATGTTCTCCATCTACAACTGAAAGGTGGATACAACCACCTATTCTTTCCCCATCCAACTGCCTTGAAGTAGAAGTAGAATTGTGGAACCATTGTCACACTATCACTGAGATATATATCATTGTAAACCTGTACCAATAAACCTGAACCATGCATCAACCATGCATCAACATGTACCTCAACCTGTAATCAACCTGTACCATAAACAAGTGCATCAACCATGCACCAACATGTACCAAACAACCTGTAATCAACCTGTACCATAAACAAGTGCATCCAACCATGTACCAAGTATGTACCAATCATGTGTCAACTACTCATCAACTATGACTCATCAATATGTACCAACATCATCAACTATACACCTCATGTATGTGCAACTCATCAACTACTTGTCTCAACCATGTACCCAACATGTACCTTAACCAAAATCCCTCATCAATTTCATCATCCAAATATGATTTGTAACTCTATAATAGACCTGGTGTATATAATCACATACATGCAAACCTTCCTTAACTTTAACAACAAGACACTAGCATTTTCTTCAAACTTTTCTTTAGTCTCACATGACTAGTTTTTGATTAGTCAACAACCCTAACTTGAAATAATCATAACTATGTACCTGTAATGAATAAATATCTGAAACTGATACACAATGTTCTTCAGTGTTATTTATGCAATTCCTCCAAGTTTCACTACTTGGAACCTCTCAGAAAAGGAGTTATAGAAAAAATGGAATACCTTTCTAAATTCTATCTTATTCTAGAGAGAGACCTTGTAGAGCTCTCTCATTTAAATATTTCTCCTTTAAATATTAAGGCTCTCTCATTTAAATATTTCTCCTTGACTTTGTCACCTCACTTTATCATTTAAATAATCTTATTTGATTTTGTCACTTCACTTTATTATTTAAGTAATATTTCTTGACTTTGTCACTTTACTTTATCATTTAAAAAATAATTTCTTCTTTGCAAGATCTTTGACTTCTTTGATCTTTTGGGGCTTCAAGCCAACATATGAGGGTCCTCCAACTTCGTAAGGCCATAACTCTCAAACCGTGAGGAGTTATATGGTGTTCCACATACCACTAGAAATGGCATGACATGTACTATCCATATAGAATAGTATTACCTTCAAATATATTAAAACACATACCATTATATATGAAACAACCTTGGGTCCATTACCCAAACCTTTGTGCTATCGAAATTCTCTACTGAAATTTCTTCAAAGGTTGACATCGATGACAACCAACCTTAATCAATAGTAAACTCAATGATTAGAGCTTAGGGAAACCATCATATTCTGTTATGTTTTGTTCTAGATCTAGGTGGATCTAGGGAGATCTGTTTATGTCCACATTTACTGATAAGTCCCATAAAAACAGGAGAAGAATATATATTATTTATCTTGTCCTAGAGTTATTTAGTTGAAGAACATTTTCCCACTTTGTCCTTTACTAAATTAGGTAAACCTTTCATGATGAAATCCATTGCTATTTTGTTTTTCTTCTTTAATTCCTTCTTGGCTGAAATCTTAAGTTTCTTTGTAGCATTATATATTATAACAACTAAATACCAAATATCATATCCATGTGCTTGTAGAAATGTTTTCATCCTTCTGCTCCATAACTCATAGTCTAGACCATTCTTACCATTGAACATTGGTACTACATTTATACTGAATATTTGTACTACATTCATACTGAACATTGGTACTCCATTCCTATTTCACTCCATGATATACCTTCCATTGGTTAAACTATTTCTTTGAAGGAACCCGCTCTGATTCCAATTGTTGGAATACAGGGAGGGGGGGTGAATCAATAAGAGCACTTTATACCATTTTTAACCACAATATATATTCTTTCACTTTATCAACAATGTTCAACATTTTATCATCAATGCATCATCTATGATTACATTCAATATATATATCATAAACATGTAATCATAAGAAACATCACATCCACATCACATCAAGAACACAATACATCAGTATTTACGTGGAAACCCAAATGGGAGAAAACCATGGAATGCTTTCTTATATATATCAAGAATTAATTCATAGGAATTACCAACTTCCCAGTTCTCCAAATGCAACTGGAAGGAGGCTACAAACCCCTATTTATAGGATCCAACCTAAATGAATCTACAACTCCCTGAATTCTCAGGCTCCAACCAGAAGGAGGCTACAACCCCTGGGGTTCTCTGGCTCCAACTAGAAGGTGGATACAACCACCTAGTTCTTAGGCTCCAACTTGAAGGAAGCTCCAAATCCCTGATTCTCCATCTCAAAATGTAAGGAGGATACAATCAACTTTCCTTTCCCCATCCTGCCACCATTAAATATAAGTGTAGATGAACGGTCACTACCAAAATCACTGCCACTCTCACTATCATTGTAATTTTCTGTAACCTATCAACCTGTCACTCTATCTAACCTATCATTGCCAACCTATCCAACCTATCACTGTCATTGATACTCAACCGTATCCTCTCACATGGATAATATACCAATTACACCTCTCAACTAGATGTCCAATATCACCAACACATGCCTCTATCAAGAATGTACTAGGATCACCAACATACCATCACAGTGTATGTGTCTCAACCATGTACCAAAGAATGTACCAAACCATCAACCTATACCATACCAAGAATCAATCATGTACCACAAACTGTACCACAACAAGTGCATCAACCATGCACCAACACCTGTACCAAACTATGCATCAACCATGCACCTCAACCTATACCAAACGGTGCATCAACCATATATACCAACCATGTATATGCACATATACACCATACCATGTGCTAACCATGCACATCAACCATGTACATCAACACATGTACCATACCATGTACCATATTCCATATACCATGTAATGTGTCTCAACCATATGTCATATCATATACCAAATACCATAAGATATCATCAATGAAATTCCTCAACCATTTTCCAAGAATATGTGACAAATGTGAACCAAACATTTATATATATCACCAACAAGTGCCTCATACATATACCAAAATGTATCTCAAATAATGTTCCTAATATCCAAGATCCACCCCAAACCATGTGCCTCAACAATATACCATATCACTCATGATATGTCTCAATCATGCCATACACCATAACACAATCAACATGTAACCCTCAAAAAATGCATATAAACATACCTGTAACTCTATAACAGACTTGGTGTATGTGATGATAGACCTACATAGCTTCCTCAACTTCAGAACAAGAGAATAACATCTTCATCAAACTTTACCTTAGTCTCACGGGACTAGTTTTTGGATTAGTCAAAAACCCTAACTTTCAACAAGAATAAATTTGCACCTGCAATGAATAAATTTTTGAAAATTGTACACAATAATATTCAATATATTCTCTGCAATTCCTCTTGGTTTCACTACTTGGAACCTCCTAGAAAATAATTTATAGAAAAAATGGAAAACCTTGTTGAATTTTGGATTATTCTAGAGAGAAAACTTTTAGAGCATGCCCCATGTGGAATATTTGATATATGGATCTAAACATTGTACACCACATACTAAGGCATATCATATATACAATTCATTTTTTCTCACTGAATTTGGATCTTCTATGAAGAATTTATGACCGTTTTACCCAAAACACCTATTTGAGACTAGTTCCAAGACTAGCCAAAAACCTTATCTTCCGCATAGAGTATCTCCGAAAATAACACGACTCAGAAGCTGAAATTTATACAATAAGTACCTTGATATTCCTTCTCAATATCCTCCAGGTTTTTCTACTAGAATCATTATATAAAAATAGTTACAGCAAAAATGGTAAGATGACCTGTAAATAACATACCTTAGAACATATCCTCCCTTGGAATTTCAACCTTCTTTACTTCATATTCCCTCTGAAAAATGCCTTATATATCCTTGTTTACCTCAGACAAGAATCACTTGATCACTTAGATAGATATTCAATGAACTTGTGTGTATAAATCATGTGCTTATGAGAGACTTCTTGAGGTGTATTTATACTTTTTCTAAGTAACCTATTTCCTTAACTTTAGGACCTCTTTCCTTAACTTTAGGGATTCTTGAAATTTCTCGTTACAACCAATTTACCCTTTCAATAAATACTTGTAACCAACAAGGGGATTCTTTACCATTCTTCGGGGCTTCCAACTTCTCAAATCCATATCTCCCTAATTGTGAGAAACCATGTGGTGTTTCACATATAATCGGAAATGGCATGACGAGTAATATTCATCTATGATAGTCTTACCTAAAATTTCACTATCCTTCATGTCCATATTCCTTAATCAACTTTAGGTCCCATAATGTTATAACCCTAAATTTCTCTACATATTCATACATGGCATTTGGCCCACTTACTTTCATTTTTTGCCAAGCCATCACTAAGTTGCTCTTCTGAAAAACCAATTTTTTGAAGATGTATGCGCCCTGCTCCACTACTGTCCACGTACATACTCTTTTTGCACCACTACAACCCATGTACATATGCATGTTGCACCACTATAGCCTACGTATACTTTCAAAAGTTGCAAAAAATAAAAAATTGCAAGGAATTCGTTGAGATTACGGGCTATTGGGTAGTTTCCCAACTACTCCACCACCTATATCCCATCACCCAATCAAATAAACATCCTTTTGTCATATAAAAGGAGGTGTTGGGGTCTCATTCCATATCTAGACATAAGAATAGTGAAACTCTACCCGTTTCACATCCCCTCCTTTCCCCAAACATTTGCAGCCTTGTTGTGAGAATTGCCTCAGAATTCCTCATTTTTCCCTTTTTCCTCCATAAGAACCCATTCCATTTCACAAGAATAAGGTTAAGAGGATAAAGATACACAGAGGTGCACTTGGAGCTTGGTGAAGAGGAGCTCGGACCAGGTTCAAAGAGTAGTATCCGAATTTGGTTGTAAGTGATCATTGTATTATCAATAAAAGAAGTATTTTTCCTGTCCCAAAACATAATGTATTGAATGTTTGCATTTGATTTATGTTTTTATTCTAGCATCTAACCCTTTTCTATGTATGAAATGTATGCTTGTGGATTTTTGTTTGTCTGTCTTTGAATGCAAGCTAGCCTTGGGAGGAGGTTTGCAGTCAGTGAAGCCTTCAAGCGCAAGAGGATCGTCACCGAATGCAGAGTAAAGGTACAATTACCTGATCCTTCTCATTTTACTTGTCTTGCATAAGTCTGGGGTATGTTTGGGGTAGTTAGAGAAGTAAGAGACTTTTAAACGATTATTGATCTTCCTACATTGTAAGCCCTTGTGTAGCCATAGGGGGGTTTTTCCCGCTAGCAGAATTGGCGACCATACTGGGGATGCCTCTAGGGTTTTAGGGGATTTTTTGGGTATTTGATTGGTTTTATACCTTTTGAATTTCTGTTGAGTCTGTTGAGTCTTTTAAGGGATTCTGGTCACTTGTTGGTGCCATACCAGTTCTCCCTACCATTTCAGTATGTTTGTTTTATTTCTTTTTTTAAGAAATACAGAGGTGTACGTGCCCTGTTGTGGGTCAGCACGCATACATACATGCAATGATTTATAGACAACCCATATACATACGTAGGCTTCTTAAGCATCAACAACGTACCTATTTCAAGAAACTGTTTTTAAGAAGAGGCAGTCAACCTCTTCCCTGATTGAGGTTTTACTTCTCAAGGTTTCTTGACATAGTTCAGTGTCTCTATTTTTATAGTCATAGCTGGGGTTAGATGTCAGTTTTCTTGTCTTCTTGATCTTCTTGTGTTTCCTATATTTTTTAACTTATTTTTAGCTTGGATTTTTAAGAAAAATGAGTTGCATTTTGAAAAAAAAATTCCCCCTCATGGTCGGAATCGTGTATTCATCAGTTTCTTTTAGAATCTTTTGTTATTTTTGATTTCATTAGAAGAAAATATTAAAAAAAAACTTAGTTTGTTAGGTCTCTTTCTTTCTTTGCATTTTCTTTGCATTTTTATTTGAAAACAAAAAATAAATTAGCATAGTGTTGTGTTTTCTTCTCATCTTAAAAAGCATTTCAAAAGAAAAATAATAAAGATAATCCTTCTTTGCTAGTGTTCTTATCATTTTTATTTTTCGCAAGAGTCTTAACAACATCAGTTGCACTACCACACCCCTTTTTGAGTAAGTCAAGTCATTAAAAATAACACTAAATCTAAAATTAGCTAGACTTTTTATGTTTGTAGGGTCAACCAACTAGTTTAGGGTTAAGGCCTTGAATTAGGTTGGAGAGGAAACTCTTCAAGGACGTTAAATCAAGCAATGGAGTTTGATTTAGGGAGTGTTAAATTCCAGTGACGTGAAATCTATATGAGACCCCCCTCTAACACAAGGGCTAAACACGAGGTCACGTGAGGAAAGGCAATGAAGATATCTCCTCCAAAGCTGGACTAAACGTTGCGGGGAACGCATATTGAGGATCTGTCATGGCATACTATTGTTCGCATTTTCCTATGGAGGTTCATGGACCTCGAATCCATTCGATATCCTCAGTTGTCTTTCATACCACTTGCTTTCAATACCCTCGATAGGTTTCATACTTGTTATCCCGCTCATTGTGGTCCACCCAAGTGTCGACTATACCCACCTGGTGACTGTTTGCGAGCTAGAAACTTAGTTGCCCATTTTCTAGGGACTTACATAGGTGACTGTGGAGGTATACCACGGTACCTAGGGCAGACACCAGGTCACACTTTGAAGAGTGTACCCAGAGGGTGCTTTCGTGTTTGAGTTTCACTTGCACCGGTAAGTTTCTCTAGTGTTGGCTGGCGTAACTTTCCTTCCAACTAGATAGTCTTTTGCTTGATTTTCCATTAGGAGGTTTTAGTGTGTCCTATGTGTTCCCTAGTTTTCAATAGTGAGTTAGTCAGTCATTTCTTCGGGTCTTTGACCTAGGGTGGTTTACCTCCCACTCTGTCGTTCGTGAGGAATTTTCATTCTTCCGCTTAGAAACATGGAGTTGCCTCTTTATAGGCATTGTTTTTATACCACTGGTTCGTCAGAGTCAGAGTGTGAGACTTTTACAGACTTGACCGATCCCGCAAGGGGAGAACTTGTGCATAAGATATTCATGGAAAAATTTACTGATGATACCAACCAAGGAACCCCTTCACAAGGGGATTCTTGTGATTTTCCTTTCTTTGGAAACATTGGTGTCCCTTTGATGGCCACTTTGTACATTCCTGGGTTGAATGTGGGACTACTGGTTTGGTTGGGTACCATTCCAAATGTCCCGAATTCTCTTGACGCTTCTTAGTTAAAAACTTTATGTCATGGGCACCATGTTGATGTTCCTTCATCAACAAATTCTTCTCCTCCTCCTTCTCCCGCCTTTGGTGAAAGTACAGTTACTAGTAATTGAAAGTCTAAATGAAATAGAAAGAGGAATAATAGGAAGAAGAAATCACCAACCTCTGCAAGTCATGTTGGAGATAGTTCCTCAACCTCTGCAAGTCATGTTGAATACCAACACCTAGCCTCTGCAAGTCATGCTGGGAGAAAGCACCCAACCTCTCCAAGTCATGTTGGGGGGGAAAGTTTAGTCATTGCTAGTCATACTAGAGATAGGTCTATAGCCTATGTGAGTCATATTATCAACCAATCACCAACCTCTGCAAATCATGTTGGAGATGTGCAACCAATCATTGCCTATCAAGATGGGCGCATTGATTATATTGAGAAACCTAGATGGATAGGGCATAAGCCTAAGCTCCCTTATAATCTTTGCAAGGGAGATCACCTTACTCATTTATGCCCTGACCTTCCAAAGGTACGAATACTGTGGTCCCTTTCTGCAAGATCTTTTGATTCTGAGTCTTTTGAGGTTTCCTCACATTCCTTTCATCCTTTGTTTGACAAAGTGGTCATGTCGATGCAATATTTGACTGATCCCACTCCTCTTTTGGGGGGTGATGTGCCTGTAGACCATATTGTCTCATACCCTATTCAGCCAATGATTGAGAAAGTGGCCATGTTGATGTAGCCTTTAGTTGATCCCACTCTTCTCTTGGAAAGTGTTGAGTCTACCAAAGTGGTCATGCTGATGCAATATTCGACTAATCCCACTCCTCTCTTGGGGAGTGATGTGTCTATCGACTATGCTTCTAGCATTTCCAGTTCAGTAATTTTAGAACAAGGGGGCATTTCTCTCACTTTTAGAAAACCCCCCCAATCCCTAGGATGGTTTCTTTTGATTTGAATGACCTTGTTGAACCTCGTCTTCCCTCTTCCGCACCCTTTCAAATAAGGGTTAAAGTTAATTCAACAAACATTTATTGATGTATTGTGGATGAAGGATCCTCTGCAAGTATTTTATCCTCCTTGGTTTGGAAAGTCTTGGGATCTCCCAAGCTTGTGTCTTCTTCGCATGAGTTGTTGGCTTTTGACAGACATCCTAGTGAATATTTGGGGGTTCTTTCTTAGTTCCTTATCTCGTTAGGTGGGAAGATTGTCCTTGTTGATGTTATAGTGGTGTAAGGCCCATTAGATTTCAATATGCTTCTCAATCGTGATTATGTATATGCTATGAACATTGTGGTGTCTACGCTCTTTCGGGTGATGCATTTCCCTCATAATGGAAGAATTGTCACTATTGACCAGCTGGCATCTGATAATCACCATCCCAATTTGTCTTTATTTCAGGCCACCCCTTTATATGTTCCTAGTGTTTGTGTAGAATCTACCCCGCCATGGGTTAATTATGTGGCGTCTTATCCTCAGTGTTCAATTGCTTATGAGCAGGAACCTATGCAATCATGTTTTCCTTCTCGAGCCTTGGTCTCAACAATTGATCCTTTGGTTTATCCAATGGGGGTATGGGATCCCCTTCTTCCCCCTCTTGGTACAAGTGATATTGTCGGAATTACTTGAGAAAAGTAGCCTCTTGGAGTCTTCTTTAATCCCTTTTCAAACTCTTTAAACATGAAAATATTGTCGAGCGATCTTGTTTCCCTTCACGCTCACCAAACTAAAACTTGAAAGCACATCTGTCCGACAGTAGTTTACCCCTTTTTTGGTCTGGATGGTCAATTGTACAAACAAAGGTATACTCTAGGAACTTCGGTTTGCTAGAAGAGTATTATCAGGTATAATTTTAACCCTTTTTCAGGCCTCAGGGACTAAATTTACAAAAAAGAAACATTCTCCTTGGTTTTGGTTTATCACCTTTTTCGGGCCTTGGAGATTACTTACGAAAAAGGAACCACCATGGAGTCCATAGTTAAGCTCTTTTCAGACTCCCTAAAATTGAAAATATCATCGAGTGACCTTGATCCTTCACACTCATTAAATTGGTCCAGAAGAACATATACTGGCATGAGTTTACCCCTTTTTCCATCTTGTAGATTATGGAGATTCGTCTCACCAGGAGAGTTCTCCTCAATAAATTTTATACTTTTTCAGGATAAGGAGACTAAATCTAGAAAAAAATAGTGAGTCCATAGTTAAGCTCTTTTCATACTCCTTAAAATTGAAAATATTGTCGAGTGATATTGTCTATGTCACATTTGTTAAAATGGTTTTGAATAGATGTCTTTTCAGTGCTAGTTTACCCCTTTTTTGAACCGACTAGACTACTTCTGAAAAAAGTACCCCAGTGGAGTCTTCTTTTACATTTTTTCAGACTCTCTAAACTTGAAAAAACTACTAAGATTACCTTCTCCGGGCTCGTTAAAATCACATTGAAGGGGGTTTTATTGTGTATTTATAATTGCATTTGCATCTCTGTGTCTTTGGCCTAATGTCGTCTCCGTGTTGCTCTCAACTGAACCTTTGAAGCATGCCTTATACGCAAGCCTTGTAGCACTTCGCCTCTGCTAGCTGACACCTTGATCCATGGAGGAATTTTTCATGAGTGTCATTTTCCTGCACATGTCTCCTTTCTCTGAGCATTAGTGTGTTCCTTGCGCTTGGAACTAGTATTCTTGCAACACTCGTTCCTCCTTTGTAATGTAGAATTATTTTATTCTTTTTCAAGCTCTTTAAAAATTTGAAAAAACAAAAAAATAAAAATAAAAACCCAAAAAGAGGATGGGAAATATATATTCTTTTTTGGCAGCAAAATGAGTCTCCCTTGGAAAAAGCACATCCTTCTATTTGTTCATCAATATTTTGGATCTAATATGACCTTAGGAACTTTTTCTCGCTACATAGAGTTGTGTCCTCCTCCATTTGGTTACTCTTCCAAACACATGGAGAGTTTGTGTGGCATCCTGCATCATGAACTTATGTCAATTTTATGTTGCATGAGTCTGATAATGTTCCGTGCTATTGTCCAGGGGAAGATTCACCCAACCTAAGTCAACCTTTCTGCAGTTTGTCTCTTGACCTCATGCCCAGCCATCCCAAAAGTCCAATCAAGTCTTGGCTCGAAATCAATGAAGTTCTATGCCTAATCATCGAGATCCTATTGTCTTTTCCCAATGAGTAATCGAAGACCTCTGGGTAGTGAAGTCATACACTCATATTGTACTCCTATCCAAGTTTTGAAGATTTTGAATTTGTTGCTTGAGCTCTGAATACCTCATCTCCATCCATTGGGCATTGTTGGATTCTTGAAGATGAATATTATACTTGTATATCTTTGGTTTTGAGATGTAGATCCATTGTGTATTGCTCGAGGCTACATTTTATATAGTTATATGACATGGATCTGTAGTGTATTTTATTGGCAACCATGATTTATTTCATCCTGAGCATGGGTATGCCCACCTCAAAGAGACAATTTTTATTTTTGTAGATGGCACCACCCGAACTTTGGTCCTGGGCTCACTCGTTTCTTACATTGGTGAAGATTTTGTAATGTATTTTGGCCATCAGATTCTCTTCTGACCTCACACATTAGGGGGCATTTGTTATAACCCTAAATTTCTCTACATATGCATACCTGACATTTGGCCCTCTTACTTGCATTTTTTGCCAAGCCATCACTAAGTTTCTCTTCTAAAAAAACAAATTTTTGAAGATGTACATCTACTCCACTATTGCCCATGTAGATACCCTTGCTACACCACTACACCCCACGTACGTACACATGTTGCACCACTACATCCCGCATATACTTGCAAAAGTTGCAAGGAATTTGTTGAGATTATGGGCTATTGGGTAGTTTCCCAAGTACTCCACTGCCTATAGCCCATCACCCAACCAAATAACCATCCTTTTTCCATATAAAAGGAGGGGTTGGGGTCTCATTCCATATATAAACATAAAAATAGTGAAACTCTTCCCATTTCACATCCCCTCCTTTCCCTAAGCATCTGCAGCCTTATTGTGAGAATTTCCTTAGAATTCCTCATTTTTCCCTTTTTCCTTCATAAGAACCCATTCCATTTCCCAAGAAGAAGGTTTAGAGGAGAAATATACACGAAGGTGCACTTGGAGCTTGGTGAAGAGGATCTCAGACTAGGTTCGAGGAGCAGTAGCCGAATTTGGTTGTAAGTGATAATTGTATTATCAATAAAGAAGTACTTTTCATGTCCCAAAACATGATGTGTTGAATGTTTGCATTTGATTTATATTTTTATTCTAGAATCTAACCCTTATCTATGTATGAAATGTATGCTTGTAGCTTGTTGTTTGTCTGTCTTTGAATGCAGGCCATCCTTAGGAGGAGGTTTGCAGTCATCGAAGCCTTCAAGCGTGAGAGGATCATCATCGGACGGTAAAGGTATAGTTACCTGATCCTTCTCATTTTACTTTTCTTGCATAAGTTTGGGGTATGTTTGGGGTATTTAGATAATTATAAGACTTTTAAATGGTTATTGATCTTCCTACATTGTAAACCCTAGTGTATCCATAGCGGGGGGTTTCCAGCTAGCACATAACCACACCTCTGGGGCTACATGTAGACTACATCAAATGTACCCAATTAACTCACCATCAATATTGATCATACAAGTGCCAATCAATTTTCCAACATCTTTGGACCTCTCCAAGGGTTGACATCAATCTCCAATATCACTCTCCAATGGTTAACATCAATGGAAACCAATTGTCCAAACCAACTGTCCAAACCAACTATCCAACACAAATAACAAGCATATCAAGTCAAAACCTCAAATATCAACATATATTAAATGTATGTTGTGTTCTCTTGTTTTTAGTAAATTATATTAATTATACTTGCATATCAATAATCTATGATCATCAACCCCATTACCGTAAACAAAATATGTTGGACATGGAAGCATATATTGTAGTGGGTGTGAAAGTAGTAGGGTTTTCCACTGATGTGAATGCAAGTGGTGGATAAACACAATAATCATAGGGAACCCACCTTACTAAATCCCTCCAAGCTAATGGATATTCTATTGTCCAAATCAAGAAATCATTTGGTTATTCCCTTCTCCCCAAGACCAAAAACTAGAATCATGTTTATGCTTCTCCACCCTAAGTCCATATTTCACTTCCCTACATTTATGGAACCACTCAATAAATTTCTAAAATATTAACCAAAAAGAATATTAAAACTCTTTTTAAACTTAAAAATACCCTCAAACGAATATTCAAAAGGGTCAAATATGAAGCTAACCCATTGCTTTGACAAGGGGTTTACCGAGTTCCTTGTTCTTGTGGAAAATCCGACATTTGCCAAACTAGTTTCAAAGAACACATTGCCAACACCTGTCATAGCCTCATTTCCAAATTTTCCATCATAGATCATTTCCATAACACCAAGCATATTGTTTTCTTTAATCACACTAAAATTTTAGTATCAACTCCCTATTACTCAACTCGCATAGTTAGGGACACTCTAAAGATTAAAAACCATCCAAACAACTTCAATTGGGAAGATGGCTATAAACTTAGCCAATATTAATAGCCTATCATCCCTTATATTCTGTTCCACCCTCTCTTGATTTATTATAAATTTGTGGTCTCTATTTGATGATAGAGTGTCAATTTCTCTTTCCTATTTATTCTTAGCCCAAAACCTATTATCTTCTCCTCATTCCTTGCTTCATCGAATCATTTCATGCACTATAAAAATAAATCAAAAAGTCGGCCTAACTCGTCAAACAGAGAATTCATGAGAGTCAATTACACAAAAACCGAATTCAAAAGTTCCATTGGAGTGGCGATGTCCCTGCCGTCAAATAATTTGACGTCAAAGAATATGAATTTGCATTGCCATGGAAAACAATTTGAATTTTCTATGGAAAACAACTATAGATCATTAATGTTAATTTTCCCTATTAATATGTCTTAAAATCTTATAAACCTGATGAAGCACCATGAGCAAAATCCATAACCTGCGCCTAATTAGAGGATTGAATGCAATAAGACTTATTTGGCTCAAGGATAGTTATAATATTAAGGGTAAGTGTTTGATCATCCGTGCATAAATTCTAGCAAGGATTTATTTTTATTTACAACATATGACAAATTGTAGTTTGTGTAAGACATTTACGTCTTAAAAAGGGAAGGGAGGAACTCATCGATTTTATCGCTGGTAGAAAGGCGAAATAGGTTCCATAGGGTAATCCTAGATATCAAACTCTGGAGTTGCTTCTCTGGAAACACAAAAGGATTAATCTATCCTTCCACCAGTATCGACCTTGATCTAAGTATTTCTATTGGAAGTTGTCCAATACTATACTCATTTATAAAAGGATAGTACCCAACTATTTTTACTAATAACTACTCTACGAAAACAAATAATGACAAGTGTAGAGACCTTGGGGTAAAATGGAGACATGTAACTCATTCACACAATACAAAAGTTTTTGTCGAAGGTCGTATCATACTGTATGACAGAAACTCCACAAAAGAAAATGACAATCCAAGGAAGTTCCTTGCTTGACTCAGTAAACATAGATAGTTCTCAAATGGAGAACCGAACACAATGATGATAGAGTAATCCCATGAGAATCCAGGAGGACCTCTTTACCAAATTTTATTGGATGACAACCGCATTGATTTGGATGCATGTCCATCTCATTGTTCCCAGTACTTCCCTGTTGTGGAGTGATACCCTTCAGTGACATTTACATCAGCCCGGGAATTTCGTACATTGAAACCCATTTCTCAAGTTAAATGCATATGGCTTCCTTACCTCCAGTAACTAATACAAGTTTTTTTCTATGCATTGACTATCCCCTTGTTTGTGGTTAGCTATCTTGGAATATCCTAGCGTTGTCTGTCTTAATTCATGTCGTCCCTACAAGAGAATAGGATTCAACGACTGTTGCAACTCTAGTAGCTACCTCTGCCTTCAATGTTGTTGGTGTATCTGGTACTGAACTTGGTCTAGCTAACTCATTCTAGTCTTATACCATGTAATCAATCTTAGAATCATTCTTCGCCTTCACATCAGTGAATGCCATCTTGAAATATTTAGAAACCAATTGTTGATTCTCCCTTGCAACCTCCATGTCCAGTAACTCTATGATATTGTAATGCTATTGTAATCAACAGACCCCAAGTCCTCCGCACTACAATTGAGCAACACAACTTCTGAGCTTATAGAAGACAGAGATTTTCCCACTAATTTTCTTTCGTTTTATTTCTATAAAAGTCATGAAAAGGTGTGTTCTAAAATGTGTCCTTGCCTACTCATTTTCGACCATAGTATTTCTAGAGAAATTATGATACAATGTGTTTTTTTAGGTTACAGGGAAGCACAAGTGCAAGGACCATTTTTTTTGTGTTTGTTTGGAGATGATGTGTCAACATGATAAATCTCATTGTTGATGGCTTCCTATCATATAATTTCTCTGAAAAATCTTCACCCAATATCCATATGGAAAATCCCTCACAAAGTTGTAAGTATAATTACAAATTTTCTACTGGAAACTACTCTTTTGTCTCTTATTCTCTCTATAATCCATATGGAAGATCCCTCACAGAGTTGTAAGTATAATTACAAATTTTCTACTGGAAACTACTCTTTTTCTCTCTAGATATTCTCTCCACTCACTTTATAAGTATTAATATCTTGTTTGAATCTTACAGATTTAGCATTTGACATCACTTCACCAGTTCTATACTATTAGTGGTATAATAGTTATGTACGTTGAATCGAATTAAAAGAAACAAATGCAGCAACAAATACACACCTGCAGATGGATTTTGATATGGGAGATCATAAGTCCCTTCACATTCATCCAACAACTTCCCCTCGTCACTTTATATTCACAATACAACCAAGAAAAA
This sequence comes from Picea engelmannii, assembly GCA_009831015.1. Lineage (NCBI taxonomy): Eukaryota > Viridiplantae > Streptophyta > Pinopsida > Pinales > Pinaceae > Picea > Picea engelmannii. The sequence continues at coordinate 286,283 of ML784611.1, forward strand.
ATAGGTGCATATTAGTACCAATTAGATTAGTAATATGGGCAGAGAAAGTTAAGAGTTCCAACCCACTAAAGGCCTTCAGTTCGAGACTGCTTATGGATGAGATATCTTTGAGGGATTTTCTCCAAACTTCAAGCATTCCAGGCTCGCATCTTCTTGAGTATACCGTCCATGGTGTCGACCTTTAAAAACATAGGGCATTAGGGAGAGGTTTAGGCAACTGCATGCTTAGAGGTCCTTTTCAGCAGTATTTTCAGCCCCGAGACAGGTGCATTCATGAGTTTAGTTCGACCAACCCGGTTTGTTTTTGTTTTTTTCTACTAGCCTGTAAAACTTGTTAAGAGATAGTAACCATGACCCCATCGACTATAGCTTCACTCTCAAAAAATGAGGAAGCTCGAAGCCATGTAGGGGTTAAGAGATCAGGTTGGGTGATACCTGGTCGATTAGAGGGGTATGACATTGACATTACCCCTGTCCTTGCTTTATTACCAACTCACCCACGAACATGTAGAAGGGCACAAAAGACTCTAAGGAGCACGTCTGGTTTATCTCTTTCTATGTAGTAGAGAATAGGTCCTCTCTTCTCTTTCACCCACCCTATATGGGTCTAATAATATTTTCCTCTCCTTTTTGGTGCCTTAGCTACCAGTTAGGTGGTTATGGGTGCAGGCAAGGCAGTTATAAGTTTAGGTGGATGCCAGGAAAAACCAATTCAATGCCCATTTGAGCGCTTAAACTTGGGAAGTTGGCTATAAAACTACCTCTATTTCCTGCCCTAGCTACCATAACTTCCCCTCAATCAACTTTCTTTCTGTATATGGCAGCAGCCTAAGGATAGCTTTTGAAAACAAATTTAATAGACAAAGTCGCTTTTCTGAATAATAAGTCCACCACAATTTTTAGTGTTAATATTTGTTGCAATTGGTTGTGATGGAATGCTTATCATTGAATCAATATGGTTTTCCCTCACTGAAATCTTGGCTTCCAAAAATTTGAAAAAAACATTGCAAAATATTTGGATATTTGGATATTGTGCAGGGATATCAACAATGAGTAGGCATCGAGGTGTTGGAGAGGTGGTGAGGGTGGGTTTCTTATGCTACTTCTAATGCACACAACCACTAATATTGAAGCCACCTCTACAAACAGGGTAGTAATAGCAATTGGCCTGTTATTAAATATTTGTCAGTCACTTGGTGTTATTAAATCTTTTTCAGTCATTTGGTGCAGTGAGGCGATGAGACGATTGGCCTGTTATTAAAGCTTTGTCAGTCAGTTGGTGCGCCAGTTGGTGCAGTGAGGTGAGGCGATGTAGGGAAGGATAAGTATAAGGTGCAGGCGATGGCTGCAACACGATCATTTTAAAGAATATTAAGTGAAAGAGATATGATAAATTTACATTATCTAAGATTACAAACACGCATATGTAAACATTGGGAGAAAATGTTAGGGTCCTAACCCGCACATAGGTAGATCAATATATTCGGATGTAATAAAGGTCAATATTAATAAGGCCTTTCAATAAAATAGAATAAGGCGGATGTAAGAAGACCTAATAGAAGATTTCGCTTCTAGAAGGATCTTCCTCTAGATGCTTCTCTTGATAGACATATTTAGTATAAATAAGGGTCGAGGGTATGAAAACCCTAGCTTGGAGATTATTGTAACAGAGTGTTGCTTGACTGGAGGTTGCCCCCTCAAAGAGGCCCGTGAACATTTCTTTCTGAATCAAATTGTTATTTCTGTTGTTGCTCTTATATCATTTCCGTGTTATTGTGGAGATTATGCTGGTCATATTACTGTTATTCTGCCATTTCTAGCATTTTATTTCTGTTCTGCATACTTTTTATATCTAGTATATTACAAGTGGTATCAGAGCACTTTCCTTGGCATAAATTGTGGGAATTTTTTTTCAGGGTAGAGACATATTCTGACGTATTTAAGCCATAAAGATCTGTCGTTATGCTCATAAACCCACGGTTGAGGGATTCATACATGCATGAAATACAAGTGGTTCTTAAGTGCACATCTGTTGGCCACACTTGTAACCCCAGTTGGTACCCCTTCGAGTGGTAGCACATCAGATAGCACATGTGTACGGATCGACCTAGATTTCCTGAAGCCCTCTTTAGATAAACCGATCGGCCACTTGACTGCTATAGTGCCACCGAGAACAACACTTGGGAAGATACTCTCTAGTACCTGGGTAGTTGGGTAGTATGGCTAAGGGTACGGTCTATCCTCCTTAGTTAATTCCCTGAGATATTGGGTCGAGTACTACTGTTGGACCCCACACGTATATCAGAGAGTTATAGCACAGGGAAAACCCTTGTCTGTAGAACCCTTGAATACCTAACCCTTGGGGGATAGAAACATAAACAAATTAAAACATACAAGATCTATTTTTGTGCAACTGTATTTGGGTTGCCAAGTAAATACACATTTCTTTCTGGTTAAGCATTTGGGGATTTCATCACTGTAATATTCTTCAGACCAAAGTATAACTCTGCAAGTATAAAAAAAAAAGTCTGGAAATTTTTTCACCATTATTTGAGACATATTCCATTAGATTCATCTCTTCGCCCTTATCACATTCATCCATATGATTTTTCGGCAAAATTTTTGACCCCGCCCGCCCCTTTTCTGTTCACCCATCCTCATGGCCCATACCTGTAGCCAAGACCTGGAAGCTCGCTTCAACACCTTGTAATCTGGTTTCCTCGAGACCCAAAAAGAAGTGAAACAACTCAGTGCTACTATTGCCTCCATCGATACATCCATCAATACAACCATAAATACAACCATGCAGTCCTCAATGGAGGAAGTCAAACAAGAACTGGCCACCTAGCTTGAATCTGTCTTTGCATCTCTCTACACCAAACTGAAGATCCCTGTAGATGATCCTTTCTCTGACGCACCTCCAAAGACTAAAGGTGAACATTCCTCTCATTCCCATACCTTTCAGCCTCATCACTTTCAACGTGACCTACACCTTCCGTGGGTGGATGTGACCAAATTTGATGGCTCAGACCCCACTGGTTGGGTCACCCAAATGGAACATTATTTCTCTTTATACGACATTACAAATGACTTGGGCAAACTCTGGTATGGTGTTCTCCATCTAGATCAAGAACTTTGGAAATGGAGAAAAACTTCCCATCAAGGGTATATTGCTTGGATCCAATTTGTAACTGAGCTTTATGAACTCTTTGACACTGACGCCAACCATTTGGGTTGTTTGACAAAGTTGAAACAATCAGGAATAGTAGAAGACTTCATAGCTACCTTTGAGCACCTGGATTTTCGAACAGAGGGCATGAATGATGCTTTCTTTCGAGAGTGTTTTATCAGTGGCCTCAAGGAGGAGTTTCGGGCCCATGTCCTCATGGTTTGACCTTCGAGTTGGGTGGAGGCTACTAAAAAAGCTAAATAATCACAATAGGTTGTATCCTCTCAAAATCATAAACCCTCATTTATCCCTCTCCCTAAACCCGTAAATCCCACTACTCCCTCCACCCCCTTAAAGATCCAAAAATTGACCAAGGTTGAAATGGTTGAAAGCCAACTCAAAGGTCTTTGTTATAATTGTGATGACAAATATTTCCCGTGCCACAAGTGTAAGGAGAAAAATCTTTTTATGGCCATCTCTGAGGATATTTCGGAAGAGGATGTTGAAACTCCCCTTGTGCCTAAGTCACCTGAAATCATTGACATAACCCCTCCCTCAGACCTTCCTGAAGTTATACTGATCATTTCCCTCAATGCTCTCACTGGCTTCTTCGCTCCCCAAACTCTCAAGTTAATAGGTTACATCAAGCATCAGAAGGTCATCATTCTGGTTGATAGTGGAAGCACCCAAAATTTTATTCATCACCACATTGCCCAAGAAATTCATTGCTACATCCATGCCGTAAAAAATTTCGAAATCATGATTGCCAATGGTGGTTCCATGAAATGTGGAGGGCGCTGTGAAAATGTGTGTCTCCAAATCGGTGACTACCACCTAAAATCCCATATGTTTTCTATCGACATGGGCAGTTGTGACATTGTGTTGGGTGTAGACTGGCTAAGGACTTTGGGTCCCATTCTCATGGATTTTAAGGCATTAACCATGCAATTCGACCAGGAAGGCCACCAATATAAATTCTAAGGCATCACTATTGGTTCACCTGAGGTCATTAGTTTCCATCGCATGGAAAAGCTGCTAAAAAAAGGTCATTCTGGTGTCATTGCCCAACTCCATGCCATACAAGCAACAGAGACACCCTCGGTGTTGGAAGACCTCCAATCCCTCCTTTCTAAACACCAAATGGTATTTTCCACTCCCCAAGGACTCCCTCCTTCCCATGGTGTTCATGATCATTCCATTCCCCTTGTACCCAGAAGCCTTCCTCCCAATATCCATATGTATCGCCACCCCTTTTCACAAAAAAATGAAATTGAGAAAATGGTCTAGGAACTCCTTACTGCAGGCATTATCCGCCCTAGTATGAGCCCTTACTCTTCTCCTATAGTCATGGTCCTGAAGAAAGAAGGTTCTTGGAGAATGTGTCCTGACTTCCGTGCCCTCAACAAACTGACCATTAAAGACAAATTTTCCATTCCTGTCATTGATGACCTCCTGGATGAATTGAGTGGTGCCCAATTCTCTACTAAACTTGATCTTCGCTCGAGCTATCACTAGATACGTATGAAGGAGGCCAACTTTCCCAAGATGACCTTTCGAACTCATGAGGGCCACTATGAGTTTTTGGTCATGCCCTTTGGCTTGTGTAATGCCCCCTCTACCTTCCAAAGTCTCATGAATCATGTCTTCTGTCCTTTTCTCTGTCATTTTGTATTATTTTTCTTTGATGATATCCTCATCTATAGCAAAACCTGGATAGGCCATCTTACTCATGTGGATCGAGTTCTCCATCTACTCTCTCAACACCAACTTTTCCTGAAACAGTCTAAATGTGCTTTTGGTGCCTCAGAAGTAGAATACTTGGGTCATCTGGTTGGCAATGATGGCATCGAGGTGGATCTGAAAAAGATTGAAGCTATGCAAGACTGACCGCACCCAAAGACTCTCAAAAGATTGCATGGATTTCTGGGCTTAACAGGGTATTATGGCAAGTTTGTTAAGAATTATGGCAAGATTGCAGCACCTCTCACTGCTCTCCTCAAAAAGAAATATTTCACTTGGACTCTAGTCGCTACTCAAACTTTTCAAACCTTGGGGCAACGTTTCCAAATTAAGACAGACCATCAAAGCCTCAAGTACTTTTTGGAACAACGCATTTCCTCCCTGGAGCAACAAAAATGGGTGACTAAGCTCTTTGGATATGATTATGAGATCATTTACAAGAAGGGAAAAGACAATGTGGTGGTAGATGCACTGTCCCGAAAATATGAAGAAGAAGGATCCATTTTTTCTCTTTCCTTCATTGTACCAGATTGGTTCCAAGATGTGCGCCAGGAATGGATACAAGATCCCAAAAGTTTGCATCTGATTCATCAATTGCAGACCAATGCTCCAACTCCCCCAGGGTAATATTGGCTATAGGATGAGCTTCGATACAAAGGCTGTTTGTATTTAAGTAAACAATCAAAGCTTAAATCCACGGTACTTTCTGAGATTCATGCTACACCCACAGCGGGGCACTCTGGGTTCACCAAAACCTATGACAGGGTCAAACGTTATTTTTTCTAGGATGGTATGAAATGGGACATCCATAATTTTGTCGTTGAATGTGAGGTGTGTCAACGCAACAAGGGAGAAACAGTCAAATCTCCGAGCACACTACAACCACTTCCGATTCCACTTGCTATTTGGAAGAATATCTCTATGGACTTTATTACCGGCTTACCCAAATCGAGAAATAAATCAATCATAATGGTGGTTGTGGATCACCTTTCCAAGTATGCTCATTTCTGTGCTCTTTAATACCCATTTACTGCATCCATGGTGGCTCAAATTTTCATGGACCAGGTCTTCAAGCTTCATGGCATGCCGCACTCTATTGTTTCTGATCGCGACCCAACTTTCATAAGCAATTTTTGACAAGAACTGTTTAAGCTACATGGCACCCAATTGCATCTCAGCACAACTTATCATCCCCAGACTGATGGTCAAATGGAAGTTGTCAACAAGTGTTTGGAAACATATATGAGGTGTTTTGCCTCTGAAAAGAAAAATTAGTGGGCTCAATGGTTACCCCTAGTTGAATGGTGGTACAACACTTCCTACCATATAGCTACACACATGACTCTTTTTGAAGTGGTATATGGACAGAAGCCACCTTTAGTTCTCTCATACTCACCAAGTACCTTGAAGGTCCAGGCAGTTGACCAAACACTTACAGTTCGAGAGGATATTCTTCGTACCCTTAAAGAGAACTTGGTCATGGCACAGAATCACATGAAGAAACAAGTAGATCAAGGTCACTCTGAATGTCAATTTGCAGAAGGGGATTAGATGTTTCTAGGGCTGCAACCATACAAGCAAACTTCCCTCAAGGCTGAGCATTGTCAGAAGCTAGCGCACAAATTTTATGGTCCTTATACAGTTCTCAAGTGTGTGGGACGAGTCGCCTATCAGTTAGCTTTGCCCAGTCAGTCGAAGCTACATCCTGTTTTTCATGTTTCATGCTTAAAGAAGGTGATTGGAACTAGGTGTTAAATTCAAACCAACCTTCTCGAGTTAGTTGAAGAAGGATCCATTTGGCTACAGCCAGAAGCAGTTTTGGACTAGCATGAGCGTCCCCTGCGTCAGCGAACCATCAAGGAAGTGCTAGTCCAGTGGAAAGATACAACTCCAACAGATGCCACTTGGGAACCAGCTACCATTCTGCAACAATTTCCACATCTCAAGCCTTGAGGACAAGGTTGTTTTTAAGGGGGCAGACATGTTAGGGTCCTAACCCGCACATAGGTAGATCAATATATTCAGATGTAATAAAGGTCAATATTAATAATGCCTTTCAATAAAATATAATAAGGCAGATGTAAGAAGACCTAATAGAAGCTTCTGCTTCTAGAAGGATTTTCCTCTAAATGCTTCTCTTGATAGACATATTTCGTATAAATAAAGGTCGAGGGTATGAAAACCCTAGCTTGGAGATTATTGTAACAAAGCGCTGCTCGACTGGAGGTTGCCCCCTCGAAGAGGCCTGTGAACATTGCTTTCTGAATCAAA
>ML784611.1:311301-364411 GCA_009831015.1 Picea engelmannii
TGACCAGTATGTGGGCCTAGTTGCCACCTAAGGGTTACACAAAAAATGATAAGAACTATCCCCTAAAGGATTCTTGTTAAAGTTGAATTAAAAGTAATTGTCTTATCCTAATCAGGATCAAGTCTAACAAGATATATACAACACAGAATAATATCATTAACTATAGAATTAATTCATATCAATCAATGATATATTAAAACAATAAAACTACAAACAAAATCACAAATAGTTGCAGACTATAATTGTAACTTTACCATATATCCATTAGAAATTATAACAACATAATAATATTAAATAATATACATAAAAATAGTTCATATGACATTCATTCAAAAAACTTATCAAACAAAAACATATATATATAGTAGTCCCATACACACATTTTTCAACAATCATGACTTTGCCTTTTGCTCTTTATTTTTTTTTATAAATAGTAGTTGTTAAATAAAAAATTTATCACCTATATAAATGCTCACAAAGAGTTGTGAATCCCATTATTATTATTACTATATTGATCACAAAGAATTGTGAATCCCATTATTATTATTACTATATAGCTAATAGGTGGGTTACCAAAGAAGAAAGTGCAAAAATGTTGGTTTTCCCATCTTTTCTTCAACATGATATACTTTAACATTGACATTTTGAAGAAATGGTTTAATGTTATGCAAATGACTGGAGTTGAAAGGGATTTAGTTACATGAATGACAAAGTTGTATAATATCATTTGTAAAAAAGGGTATATGAGAGATATTTTTATCCAAGTTCAAGCATGTGGTTTAAATTCTAAACTTAAAAAATATGGCATACAAGCCGATTCTTGAACTTCATATAGATTGTTTGGTAGCACATATCAAGTTCAACAGTTGTATATATTTTGAAAAAAAAGAGGTTTTGGGTTAATACATGATAACATTGTTTCTATATATGACTCAAATACGCACATGAATCAATATATGGAATTTGAAACTTGTGTTAAAGTGAGTCACATTATTTTGGACATGGTCACAAATGGTTTAAAAGTTTGGTTGTTACAATTCAAACATCATATTGGAAGTGATACTTTGCATGGAATGTAACCAACATATTACTTATACTTAGACTATGATTCATGGTATGTGATTAGTGTTTTGTCTATACTTTATATATGCTAATGTTTGCACATAAGATATATCATTATTTGATTTATGCGTATCACATATGGTATATGAGTTTTATGGCATAAATTTTTGGGTTATGCGTATTGAATGAACTCCAAGATGACACAAATATTATGGTGGTCCATTTTAGATAGAGGACGTGATCACTGGCCATGAATTAAAGTTGCAAGGACGTGGGAATTTACCCCCATGGTCCCGCATGCTATTAATCATTTTTTCCTTGGTTTATGGTCACTTTTCCCTGTTGAGATGGAGGAAGAAGGAAGTTCGAGCTCGACATACTAAAACCCTTACTTTTGGTAGTTTTGGTAACTATTTAGGTTTCCATCACTATTATAAAAGCATCATTAGAAAAACTATTATAAAAGCATCATTAGAAAATGTATGAGTTCATAGTATATTTTACATCTTTGACAATATATTTGTCTTTAAGATTGATTAATTATGACTTTGGTTAGCATTATTGTGTGCATGGAATGTTTTCTCTTTCCCTGCCATGTCATTACTTGAAGAAAAGAAATAAAAGAATGATTGTTCATTGAGGAGTTGGTTGGGTTATCTATTGCATGTTTTCAAACTTGCACTTTCCAACATAGTTTTAAAAGGAAAAATCTTTGAGCTAGCTCTAGTTTATATGCATTAGAAATGGTTTTGAGCTTGACTCTTTTTGTTAAATTTGGCAGCATCGATAGTCATTCTCCAATGAGAGGCCATATGGGCCACCTTGAGGCTAGCCAAGGAGATTTGGAGAATCAACCAATCTTGTGAGGTATTGACAAAAGCCAGGGGGAACATACAATCTCTGTGAGTCAAACCAAAATTCAGGATGAACAAGATGCTATGTAAGTCTAATGAAAAAGTCAGGGGGAACATACAACCTCTGTGAGCATAGACAATCTAGTGCAAAATTCAGGGGGAACGTACAACCTCTATGAGCATAGACAAACTAGTGCAAAAGTCAGGGGGAACGTACAACCTCTGTGAGCCTAGTCAAACCTTGTGAGCCATGAGAAAAAGTCAAGTCATCTAGCAAAATTTAGGTTGAATATAAATTCCTATGAGCTAGAAACAAATGATATTCCTAATATTGCAAATGATCTAAATGTATTAATCTACTGCGTTGGCACGTGTAACATTATCCACAATGAAGAGAATTTCGAATTGCCTTGTAAAGAGTCGAGTTGTAACTGAAGTCTCAAGTCTAGTTCTATTTTCGAACTAAAGTGTAATGTTGAGTTGTAACTGAAGTCTCAAGTCTAGTTCTATTTTCAAACTAAAGTGTAATGCTGAGTTGTAACTGAAGTCTCAAGTCTAGTTCTATTTTCAAACTAAAGTGTAATGCTGAGTTGTAACTGAAGTCTCAAGTCTAGTTCTATTTTCGAGCTAAAGTATACCAGTCTCAAGTCTAGTTCTATTTTTGAACTAAAGTGTAATGCTGAGTTGTAACTAAAGTCTCAAGTCTAGTTCTATTTTCAAACTAAAGTATACCATTCTCAAGTCTAGTTCTAAGTTCGAACTAAAGTATGAAGCTAAGTTATGATTAAAGAATGCAAACAAGTTACTATTTTGAGCCTCTCCTCTTCTTCTCTTCAGCCTATATAAGCAGAGGTCGACCTCTCTCTTCAACACAGTTTTGATATGTTGGTTAAGAGTGAAGCAATAGAGGCACATATTAGTGATAAAGAGGCAGCATACCAAAGGAGCATATCAGTGTTGTATATCAACAATAGAGGCTGCATATAAGAGGCATATATCAACAACATATCAATGTTGTATATCAACAATAGAGACAACATATCAGAGGTGTATTTCAGCAAGGTCTCTTAGGCCTTTGTCAGGTCAGAGTCATCTTAGAAAGCTCTTTAAGAGAAGAACATTCATGGTGGATATTTGTAAGTGATCTTGCATTATTAATGCAATAAAGGAATATCATTTGTTGGGTTTTTTCTCCCTGTACAAGATTTCCCCAGGGTATATGTGTTGTTGATGTGCATGCTTACTTATCTACATATTTATTGCTATTTGGTTATGATTTGGTATTGTTGAAGTGTATTAAGATGGAATCTAAGTGTTGAAGAAAATAAAAGAATTAATCCGCATAAGAAATCAAGATCATAATTTAACATGGTATCAGAGCTTAGGGTGTGTTAAACGTGTTGAAGTGCAGCAAAAGGTACACACAGATCCAAGCTAGCTTGATTAAGTTTCCAGTGTGAGGTCCATGACATCGTCTATTTCAGTCAGGGTCGAGGATAGGCTCGAAGGAGATACCAAATTCAATGTGTGGAAGCTCTGGATAACAAATATCTTGCAAGAGCATGATCTTGAGCAATATGTGACCACAGTGGTGGAGGAACCCAGGAATAATGCAAGAAGAACAACCTTCAAGAAGAGTCAAGCAAAGGCCAAGAAAATCATCTTTGACTCAGTCAAAGACAGTATAATGCCTACAATGACTTCGTTATTGACTACCAAGGACTGTATGGATACCTTGGTGAATCTATATGAGAAATAGGCTCCAAGTTAGAAGAGGACACTTAAGCACAAGCTTAAGTATTTGAAGATGGAGAAAGGTGAATTAGTGGCATCTTTCGGTTCCAGGATAGCCCAGATCAAAGGTCAGCTTTTGGTCACAGGGGTGACAATGGACGATGATGATTTAGTGCAGGCCATTTTTGACAGAATTCCTTCTTCATGGGAGACCTTCTTATCCAGTGTAAGTGGGAGAGAGATTCAACCCACGTTTGAGAGTTTATGGCTTGATTTCCTCCAAGAGGAGAGTCTCACAACTACCAGGAGCGAGCCAACGAAAGAAGATCACTCAACTTTAGCATCAAGATTCAAGGGAAAGAAGAAAGGCACTTTCCAAAAATGCTCTTAGAGGAAGCCAAACACCAAAGGTACATTCAAAGGAAAGAATATTGATACATTGAAGATTACATGCTTTAGTTGTAATAAGTTGGGTCATTTTGCTAAAGATTGTTGGTTTAGAAAGAAATATCCAAGGAAAGAGAAACAACATGCCTCAACTGCTGAGGATTATGAATCCAAAAGAAATCATAAAAGTCCTTCTAATGAGAAAGAAAATAGAAAAGAATATTACTTCATTTCATCCTTATCCAGTTCAGTTTTCACGGGGCCGAAAACTTGGTTAGTAGACAGTGGTGCATCAAAGCACATGACAGGGTACAAGGATATCCTCTCAAATTTCGAGACAAAATCTTTTGCAGAGCATGTTGAGCTTGGGGATGAAAAATGTTACAAGATAGAGGGAGTAGGCTCTATCTCCTTCAGATTGGAATCTGGTGCTATACTTCATGTTGATGAAGTATTATATGTTCCATGGCTCAAGAAGAATCTACTATCAGTTGCAACCCTTGAGGACAAGGGATATTAGGTGATCTTCAAGGACATGAAGGCACTACTATGGGCTAAAGGTAGCCACTTAAGTACAACATAACCCATTGGAACTCGTAGTGGAGGAATGTATGTCGTGTCAGGATAGTCAGTTCAGGAATTGGCTCATGATGTGAATAGCTCCATTGAGTTATGGAATAGAAGACTTGGACATCTTCATTACAAAACTCTTTCATATCTACAGAACATGGTATGTGGCATTCCCTCTATTTCTCTTAGTAAAAATGAAATTTGTAAGGGATGCATGCTAGGTAAAAATATAAATAAATCATTTCCTAGTAGTGACAATAGAGATCAAGGCATATTAGATCTGGTTCATTCTAATGTATGTGGTCCCATCTCATATCCCTCACTCAGTGGTTATTTTTATTATGTCATTTTTATTGATGATTACTCAAGAAAATTTTGGATATATTTCCTTAAAGATAAAAGTGACACATTTGATAAATTCAAAGAGTATAAAGCCTTTATTGAAAAGCAGACAGGGAAACACATCAGAATCCTTATAACAGACAATGGAGGATAATTTGAATCTCTCCAGTTTGAGGATTTCTACAAGTTAGCAGGAATCAAGAGACAGTTGACCGTGCCATATAACCCTCAACAAAATGGAGTTGCTGAGAGGAAAACCAAGACAATTTGTGAGGCAACGAAAGCAATGATGTTTGACCAGGATTTGCCAAATTATTTATGGGCAGAAGCTACCTCCACTATCCCGTGTATTCAAAACAGGTGTCCACATGTTGTCTTGAAGGAAGAGACTCCTGAAGAGGTCTTCTCATGGATCAAACCTGAAGTAGGGAATCTAAGGATATTTGGGTGTCCTGTGTATATTCATGTCCCTAAGGAAAAGAGGACAAAGATGGAACCCTTAGGCAAGAAAGGGGTTTTTGTGGGGTACAGTGAGAAATCCAAGAATTACAGGATTTATGTACCAGGTCAGAGGCAAATAAAGGTAAGAAAAGATGTGACTTTACATGAGGAAGCCACATTTAATAAATCTAGAGAGATTCAACATGAATCAGAAGGAGTTCAACTAGATTCACACTCTTCTGAAAATGAAGAGTCAGATGATCAGAAGGAGGAACCTCGTGAAGGGCCAAGTAATGAGACCATAGAACCTGCTGAAGTGTTATAAATAACTCTTGAAGAACCTCTAGCCAAAAGGAAGCCAGGGTGGCTTAAATAAATAGTGCAGGAAGAAGAAAGGATAGCTTCTCCCAAAGGAACTTTCAGGGAAAGGAAGAGGCCTCATAGGTTTGGAGGCTATGTTGCATTGATGAGAAACATTAGTTATGCCAAACTTTCTTCATTTGAAGAAGAAGATAAATTACAAGTATGGAAGGATTCCATGCTTGAGGAATATAGGTCTATTATAAAGAACAATGTTTGGGACATTGTTCTGAGGCCAAAAGACAAATCAGTGGTTTATTCCAAATGGATCTATAAGATCAAACATGCAGCTAATGGAAGTGTGGAAAAGTTCAAATCAAGATTTGTAGCTAGAGGGTTCACTCAGAAAGAAGGAATCAACTACAAAGAGAGTTTTTCCTCTATAGCCAAGTATACCTCCATTCAAACTATTATTTCTTTAGCTCTCATTCTTGGTTGGAAGATGTTAACCTCCAAGAAACTCCCTTAGGTTGTAAATAAGGGATGCTTGGTAACTTAATAAATTATGAATAATTAAAGTGTTTGGGACAATGGGATAACTAAGAAGACTGTATGACGGACAACTAATCATATGTTCCAATGAGACAATGCTTTTAGATACCAAATATCAATGACAATAATGAAATAAAGTGTGAAGAACACTATTCAAGATAACCAAATACATATATATGCAAGGTCATACAAGATAGCAGAAAATCATTTGATTCATATTCATGAGCCACACAAGAAGATGACAGTTCTCAATGGCTAAACTGAAATGAATCAAATTACAGACTAAATATGTATATGAGAAAGACTGATATAAGTAACAAAAGAAAACTGTCCTTTGTATTAAGAAAAGCAGTCAATTACATAGCCAAAAAATTGTATCCAGAATTCCCCTTTTCCTTTTAGAAAAGCTAGGCATTTATAGCCTTTTACAATCAGTTTTTGAGATCCTGAAAATGTGGATCTATATCTAAAAATAGTAAATCAAACTAACTAAGACAAAAGATAATAAAGACTAGTGGCCAGACTAGCATTCAAACTGTCTTCTATCTCAAAATTTGACATCTGTGTTTCATCAGCTTTTTGGAATTTGTTGTTGTCATGAAAAAGGTAAAGGCACTTGTCTTCTGTAGCTGGATTTCTTCAATTACCCATAGTCGAAACTTTAGGAGCTAATTTAACATGTGTTTTTCAAAATCCCCACGAATCTCTGCAGCTGAGTATTTTATAACTAAGTAGTTAATCTTTTAATGTTCTGGAACCTCTTTAAATCCTTTAAAAATCGCTCTGCTCCATCTTTAGCTTTCAAAAATTCTTTTTGTGCTTTCACCAGCTAACTTGCCTTATGATCCGCTGGTTAGATGGTGAAATCTCTGCCTTTCACCAGCTATCTGGGTGTAAATTTTCTCTTTGCACGTGAAAGCTCTGCTTTAACCCAAAATGAAATTCACCTCCAAAACTGTTGTTCTATCAAAAACTCAGCGTGTCCCTGATCAAGCTTGAGGATTAAATCAGGAAAAGATCTAATTCTCTCTGTTATTTCACTTCTTGAGTTCTTCCTGCGTTTTGATGAAATCCCTTTCCAGAACCCTCTCCCACATTTGCAACTTTTCTCCATGGAGTACTGGTGTTGTTGTCCTCCATTTGTCCCTCTGCTTCCACTATTAGACAAATGGTTCAGATTTCCTTGAATGAATTCTCTCGGGTTAGGTTAGATTTCTTGTACTTTCTTAAAGGATATCTCTGAATCTCCAATTTCCACCTTGGGCAAGGCTTGCATTCCCAAATCAGTGAGTGTAGGCTATCCGCCTTTATCAACACACACCACACCAGGCTTGGCTTGGGGTATAGTTGAGCATCTTAACAACCCATCCATCCTTGCAAAGAAGGGTCAGGAAGAAAATCCAGAGCCAGGATTTACTTATGCTCGCAGCCTCAGACCTTTATCTCTTCTTCATAGACTCAATTTTGTTTTTTGCATTGTGACCGTGTCTTGTGCGATTTAGCTTCAGAACTACAAGTGGAAACCTGCTTTGCCACATCCTCACAGTAATTTCCTTTGAGCTTGTATTTGATGGCTTATACATTATGGTTTGATAAAAAATATCCATTAAAATACACCTCCAATGATTAAATCAATATATAAATCAATATTGCAGCGCCTTTTCAAATCAATACGCACTACTATAGACCAGACAAACGCTATAGACTAGAGAAACTGCTTCCTTGAATAGCCATAAGAGAACATCTGACAGATCTTTCCTTACATCTGTCAACTGTTGAAAAGCCGAGATATCTTCATTCTTAGGGCACCTGTGCATCGATCTGTTCGTGGATTTTCCTCATGGCTTGATACCTAGCAATGGAGCTCCTTAAACACCTGTACAAGCATAAATAAAACTCAATCCCTTGACATATGTCAACTGCCTGCATTTGGCTTATGGCTTGGATTATTTGTTGGTTAATGGATATGGATTGTCAAATGACTTGACCTGTCGACTCGGCAATGCCTGTTGAAACTGCGTGTTAACTCTTGGTTTGACTCCTGTTATTGACTCATAGCTTATGAATTTAGGCAACTCATAGCTTGACTTTAGTATAATGATTGGTGGCTTATGTAAGAAATGCACATGTGACTTGGATTTTTAAAACTCGATGCTTGGACAATATGTAGTAATTCTAGGCAATATGTAGTTTAGGCATAACCTAGGCATAGAACATTTAAAAGCACATACCTCATATTTTTAGTATTATGAGATTTATTCAAATATAAAATATATTTGAAGACTAGGACTTACTAATTTATGTTTTTTGCATAGCAGGTTAAGAGAGAAAAAACAAAGGATTGTTGGGAAAATATTGTCAATCGTGAGCTGATGAGGAACTGAGATTAAGACACTGGCCAAGAGATTGACAAAAGAAATAAATCAAATGAAGAGTTGATAAAAATTCTCATCAAAATACCAGTGCTTTTTTGATCACTAACAACTGGCTCCAACTGGGATGGAGACCTCCCTGCAAGGTTTCCAAGAATCTAGTAGTTCCAGTAGCCTTTATCATTGGGCATGGAGTCATCTGGCTGCCTTTGGAATTGGGCATGGAGTCATTTGGCTGCCTTTGGCATTGGGCATGGAGTCATCTAGCCTATGCAATTGTTCCCCTGTAACTTGCATGTAGCCCAAGCTTATTCATGAAATCAACAGCTGAAAAAGATCAAACTGCTCGCATGGCGATCTTATTCCTCTACCTACCCCTACACTAACCAGCTCTGCCATTTGTTAAGTGAATGCTGATTTCCATAGCATCCATCCAAGAAATTTGAACACTGAAGAAATCTTGTCTTTATTACTGATTAGCAAATGATGTTGAACATGCAACCACAGTGACAAGGAGCTTTTCAGGAAATCATACTTACCCAGAAACACTGGTAAGCTAAGGAAATCTGAAATTTTCAGGTTCTTTGAAAAGTATAGATCCATGAAAACTGCTACTGGATCCTTGAAAAGAAAATAAGAAACATGTTGCTCCTCGGGAAATAGATGCATGTACATGGTAACCTCTTGCTCAACCATGATTGTTTCTCTATAAGAGGACTGATCATCTTCTTTTCCTTTTGAGATCAGTGATTGATCATCAATGATTGTAAATTCCTCTTTAGACAAATGTACAAAAGATGATGATAGAATAGATTTTACATCATATGAATTTTGATCAACTGAAAACATGTAGTTGCCTATATAATTAGCAGTTACCATAGGCTCTTCTTGATTTGCAAACTGGTCATGAAATTAAAACTCATACCTGTCTCCGGAATACTCTGCACATACTGAAGAATCTGATTCTGAATCTAAAATGTACTCACCCTCAGGATGTTGTTCCTTATCTGTTTCATACTTACTGTTTTCTTCAGAACAGTCCTCAGTGGATGATGATAGAGCAATGTTTAAATGACAAGGATTATGATCATCTAGGAACATGTATTTTTCAATGCAATCATTGGTTATCATAGATTCATTCTGATTTGCAAATTGATCATAAACTTTAGATTCATACCTGTCTCTGGAGTACTCCGAAACTGTTGAAAAATTCAGATCCGAATCTAAAAAGAGTTCACATACTTGTTGCTGTTCTAAAACTGTTCCAACCTCATTATTCTCCTGCTCAAAATATGAAGTGTAATTCCATTCTTCTTGCTCATGTGCTTATAGACTTTCAAAGAAATATCGACCTCAGATCCTTCGAGAAGCACAAATGTTCTCCTCTACTTCTTGAGCATCTTCAAATAACCAGGTTAAGGATGGAGAGTTCGTTCTAGTAGAAGAAGGACAAAATCTGAATGAACACCCATAATATAATATATCATGGCAACTGTTTCTGTAGGTCAGACCTCTGAAGGCATGTCATGATAAACACAGTAAAACCTTCTATTGAAAACAGGCAAGGCTTCATCCTGCTCTCATTTCAAAGCATAGAAATCAGCGAGGTAAGAATCTAGAGATTTGTATCTGCCCCAATACTTCAGGAAAACATTAGAGAACTCAATCAGAGAGCTAATTGAATCAGCTCTCAGACCCTTAAACCATGTAGCAACATCTTTGATCAAAGATTTCGAAAACATTCTCATGATCACATCTTCATGTTCAATTGAAAAACGATCAACAAAATCCAAAAATGACTCCATGTGTCTCTCGACTGAAGCTTGATTCTCTCCAGAAAAAAAAGGGAAATATTCATAACAGTCATCAAAATAAGGATGAAGAAGATGGGGTAGCTGTAAAGGTTTGAACATCTTCATCCAGATTTTATCTTGAAAATCTGTGGGCTGATCACGAGAGATGGTAAGTTGTTGATCAGGTTCAGAAATTATGGCTAGAGGGGCTGAGATCTGGATAGGGTCTGAAACAATTTCTATCTTTTCAAGGTCACATGGCTGATCAGATTCTGAAGGAAAAGAAATACAATGATAATCTTTGTGAATGGCCTTAGGTAAAGTTACCAAATCTACATCTACAATGCAGGGCTGCAGGATTTCCTCTTCTAAAGATGGATATATACAAGAAGGATGTTGATTTTATCAATATACAAAGAAGAAAATAATTCTCTTTACATGCACAGGGAAAAGCATGAAAGAGCTGATGAAGAAAAACAACAGTTCATGAAGCAAAATAATGAACTGATACCTGGATCTTGACTTCAGCCTATTCATCTTTTATCAATAGGATCCTCCCTAGTGGAGTCTTTGAACGTGGAGTCGCCAGATAGATGCTTACAACCAATATAATGCTTAGCCTTTGTCTCTCATCAAAAGATGAAACTATGTCATCTCCCAGGGAAGCTTGCTTCATTCTCCGTTCCCCGGCAATGGCGCCAATTTGTTAACCACCAAGAAACTCCCTTAGGTTGTAAATCAGGGATGCTTGTTAACTTAATAAATTATGAATAATTAAAGTGTTTGGGACAATGGGATAACTAAGAAGGCTGTATGATGGACAACTAATCATATGTTCCAATGAGACAATGCTTTTAGATACCAAATATCAGTGACAATAATGAAATAAAGTGTGAAGAACACTATTCAAGATAACCAAATACATCGATATGTAAGTGTTATTGGATGAATCCATAAGTGCGGACACAAACCGATCTCCCTAGATCCACCTGGATCTAGAACAAAGCAAGACAGAATAATACTCTTTCCCTAGATTTTAACTATTGAATGAAATAGGAGGCAAGAATCATGAACATACCTTATGATCACTTTCTTTGGTCTTTGTTGTTCCATCTTCGCTCCAATGCTCTTGTGCCATCAAGACCAAAACAACTCAAACCAATTGAAGTAAAAACAACTCAATATATTCAACAGTTAATTGATGTATATGATCAAGGAGTTATACAATAAAGTAGACTTAACTTTATGGGAAAGGGACATATTACTGTATTATATTGATGGAAAGCAAAGATTACAACCTAAGCCTTGATGTTGCAAACCCCCTTTCAATGGCTCCTGGCTCTGACACACACACTTTCTCACTTGCATGAAGAAGATCAAGAACTTTTGATAACCTTGCTTGAGTTCTCTAGCTGTTGTAGCTTCAGTCCTTCACACAGTCTTTCACTAATTCTCCAATAAGCTTCTTGCTTGTTTTCTTACTAGATTTTTCCATGAGAATTCTCTCAATATATAGGAGAGAATGAATTAGTTACTTGGATAGGAATGATCCCAAAATATCAGGAAATCCAGTACTTAGATAACCATTCGAATGCCATCTCATCCTTCTAGAATATTCCCTTCTAGAAGCTTCGAGAATTCATCTTTTTCCCTTCTTTAGAAAGAGTTCACACCCTAGCAGTTAGACACAGTGCGAACTTCTCGCACCCTGGCTTAAGGTAGCCTGCGAGAATCATGCATTCTCGCAGGCAAATATATTGGCAGCCTGCGAGCCTTCCTCAAAAATATGATTTTTGGAAAGAAATGAAGGTAACTTTTCTCAGGAGAAAGTTCTAATGAAGAGCCTGAGTACACCATCATTAATACATCATCATGATGACCAAAATCATGGGTAACAGAATGGCCCCCAAAGTCTGAGATTGGAACTAGTGATAGTCGATAGACTTTGTAAGCTGCATGTGTGTGTCAAGAACCAGGAGCACATCTAATCGGAAACCTGCGAACAATCAAGCATCTGCAGAGTATCATATATATCAATTTTGAGGTAGGCATTCCCATACTCAAATCACAGACTGATGACATTGTAGACATGGGTCATGGCCACCAATCATACACTGTGGATCCATGCCATCAAAATATAGCATAGCCACTTGAATACACTGTGGATCTATGCAAGAAATTTCAAATCAAGACGACATAGCCATGAAAAATACACAGTGGATCTATGTGTTGAAAATTATACATACTCTATCATAGCCTGGATCACAAAGATGATATCCAGGGTCTTCAATCTCGTCGCCCAAAGTTCAAATCTAACCATGTGATTACATGTGTTGAAGTCGAACATGGTAGAAAGCACTTGATTACTGGTCATTGATGTAACCGTTAACAAGTGCGAGGGAAATCACCATTGATGTCAATGAATCCCAAGGTAACGTAGTACAATCCATCGACTGTGAATAAATGAGTTGATGTCGAACACCCGACGGAATCTTTCGATCAGGGTCAATGATGTAAACCCATTGTCGAAAGCGAGGAAACTTGCCATTGAGGCATGCAAGCTCCAAGGTACTAAATAATTTCTAAGTCTTGATTCCGGATAATGAGCTGAATTCGACGGAACAAGACTCGTCACAGGAGGTCCTTGATGTATCCCTCATCAATGACATGAAATGAATAACAGAGTTTGAAGGTGAAACAGAGCATGTTGCAATTTGGACTAGACATAGGGAAGGACGACACGGAGAGAATGGATAACTGCAGATGGCTGACTCAATATAGGTTTCAGATGGACTTCTCTTGAACATATGAATGACACAACCAATGATTTGGAAGCATTGACTCAAAGATGACACAGGAATGAACTTGTAGCAAATCGAATGAGAGACAAATGGATTTCCCAAACCGGCTTTAGATGATGAATAGGGGGTGTCATGTTCAAGAGCGACACTTACTACCAATCAATACGAAGATGAAACATATCCCTTTCCCAAATTTCCCCCCCACCATTTCTGGAAAGTACCTCTTTATTTTTACACAAGCTTGAAGAGGATCACATATGCTTGTTGATATAAGCTCATCCTTTGGACGAGTCCCTCGGAGTATTTTTAACGAACCCTAAGAAGGAGTGGTTCGGTCCCATCACGGGTCTGTCAATGTTTGTTTAACGAGTCCAGAGATAGTAAAGTTGAAGGTTTTTCAATATTATAGAGTTTGGAAAAACACTTAAAAGAGAACTCTCTCAGTTCCTTTTTCATAAAATAGTCTGGATGAGACCGAAAAAGAGAGAAATTATTGCTCACCAGATGCATATTTCAAATACTTTAGCGAGCGTGAAGATAGCAAGGTTGCTCGACGATCTTTTCATGTTTAGAGAGTCTGAAAAGAGCTTAAAGAGGACTCCAGGGGGGTTCCTTTTTCATATAACCTTGTTGAGCCCGAAAAAGTGATAAAACTATGCTCGATCACGTTCTCTTGTATTTATGAGCGTAAGAACGGACAAAAACGATGCTCGAGGTTTTATGTAAAAACTATGAAAAACAATAAAAAACACACCATAACAAAGAAAAATATGTCCATACCCTTGTATGTAGTCATCAATGTTATCACACCTGCAAGTCATCACACTCATCTTGATATTAGGGATTAGGTTTAAACAATAAATAAACATAAAAACCCAAAATGACATAGTAAAAAGTAACTTAAATGAGTAAATAATCACTTTTACCATATCATTTCACATTTTCACTATTGAGCTCCAAAACCTCCTTTTTACCCTCCGAAGTTGGCGTTGATTTATGGGAGCTACAAAAGATCATTTGACGAGCCATCTGCAACATTGAGGTAAGCCATTCATTCTTGACATCTTCATGGTTTAAATGTTTAATTTCATTGGTTAAAACTTTTGTTTCAAGTTATTTTTTGAACCCTACATGCGTATTGGCATTCTTGTAGGCAGCCCATACGGGACCTACAAGAATGATGCGTTCTTGCAGGTGAGCCTTAAGCCACCTGCAAGGTTCTCGCACTGTGCTAATGGGGCACCTGCGAGAACCACAAACTTCAATTTTTTTTAAAATATTTAGCCAATGAAAAATATCTAGATCATGAATAAAATCATTAATCCTCTTTTTATGTTCCTTGTGCAGATAAATAGCCACAAATATGGTGCTCGAGTGGTGAGAACAAGAACCTGAAGAGGATAATGAAAATGTCGAGAATCATCCTCCCACCATAACTGCATTGAGAGATTGCAGGCTCTTAAAATACTTTCACATCCCGGGCATGAGAGCCCAAGTCAAACTACTGGAGTATCTAGTCTGTATGTGGGACCTAGATCAACAAGTTTTCAATGTAGGAGCTCATACATTGTCCATAGACATTGAGGACATATACTTCTTGACTGGATTATCCAGGCGCAGGTATTATGTCAGCCTGACCGGTAATAGAGGCGGTGGATTAAAGATGAGCGAATACTGCAATCAATACTGTGTACCTAAGGCTGAGAGGAAAAAGGGAAAAGTGGCTATCTAGGGGGTACAAGACTTGACCCTCCGCACTATCCTCTTTACTATAGCTTGGATGGTGGGGATTTATACTCCTCATATGGCATTACAGAGCTACTTCCAGTACGCCATCGAGTGTACTGAGCCCCGAGTATTCAACTGGGCAGATGTTGTGCTTCATAGTATTAAAAGGCAATTAACTAAATGCAGGCGAGGTGAATTGAAACAATTTGGGTATGGTTCTTTGCTAGTGTCCTTCTTCCTCGAGAGAGTCCCCGTATTTAGACTACAGGTTGAGTGGGACTTACTGGGTCCTAGAGATCCAAGGATGTTGAGGTGGTGTCAGCTCATGGCCCGACATGTGGCAGGACCAATCGTCAAGTACAACGATATTTTCTTCGACTGGCTTCAAAACCAGATGTTGATGGTCGATGATTACGCTTATGTCGGGTTGGATTTCCGAGGAGATCCAGATTTAGCAATGCCTGAGGACGCTCAGTGGGGAGACCTCGGTAAGAAGTACACACATTTTCTCTTTTTAAATTTTTTTTTGAATTTTTTTTATTATATTCAAATGTTTTTGTTTTTATATATTTATCCAAAGACTAACACAAAATGTTTGTTAATAACATAGATGTTGGACCATATAGACCTCCTGGCACTTCTCCTATCCAGCGACAAGGAGAGGTAGCAGTAGTAGCACCACAGTATGCCGAAGATTATCAGGTGGTGGAACAGAATTTAGAGGGCTTGACAGCAGACATTCCAGATATGACTTTGGAAGAGGTTCCACGACGCGATCAGTGTCACACTGTAGGGGTATCAACAGTTATGGGTCAACTGCTCCGTAGGGTTGCTAGGGAAGTTGTGTGTTACCGTGAATGTCATCCGTGACGTCACTTTGTAGAAGCTATAAGCTTCAAATTTTGATATTTTGGTCTTCGGACAAACTTTTTGTAAAAACAACAAACTCTTTTGATCGTTATATACAGATGGCTTCTACTGGTTTACTTTATAATGTGTGAATTTTGATGTGTTTGATTTATAAATGGTTCAAATGTCTGTCCAATACATAATTAGCCAGTGCATCTGTTAATGTATTAAGACATCTAGGAATATGTTGATATTCAATGTGATCAAAATAACGTTCCAAGAGGCGAATTCACAAATACACCCGTAACAAAGTAGGACTTCGAATAGAGTAGATATTACTTAGCTGTAGTACTACAAGCTGCGAGTCAAGTCGCACAACCAAATGACGAATTCCAAGTGAGATAGCATCAACCAATAATTCAATAACGACACTATACTCTGTGATGTTGTTGGTTGCACGGCCAAGACATACACCTCGTAAAGATACAAGTTCATTTTTTGGGGCATAGATTGCCCAGGCAGCGGACGCTAGGTTCCGAGTACTACGGCTAGCACCATCAGTGAAGCCAATATAGGGTAGCGAAGACTCCAACATCTGGCAATCAAACACAATGTCACATAAGGGAAGAGACCAGATAACGTCAAAAGAAAAACTAAAGTAACACACACAAAGTATGATACATAAAATACAAGTACTTGTGCACAAATGACTTATGCATAGTACTTCTTCAAGTACAACCCATTCCTGGGTTCACTCAAAGGGATACCATCATAATCGACCAGCTCATATGCTCTTTTTTCCAAAACTCGACGAACAATATAAGGACCTCGCCACATTGGTTCAAATTTCCCAGCTCCTAACGCATCTCGATCCTGTTCATAGAGAAGAATAAGATCACCTTTAGAGAAAATGTGAGGATTGACATGCTTGTCATACTGCACCTTGACATGTTTCTTTTTGGATTCTATTACTAGAGTGGCATCACGTTGAGTTTTGTCTAATCGCATTAAATACAATAGACGCTCTTCTTCAGCAGAAGTATTGGGTAAAAGTTTGACAGCTAGCTTCAGAGAGGGTATCTCACATTCTATAGGAAGAATGGATTCCACACCATAGACTAATCGAAAGGGTGTAAACCCCGTAGCAGATTTAACAGATGTCTGGTATGCCCATAATGCCGAAAACAACATCGTGTGCCAGCTTGTTTTATGAATTCCTATCATTCGTCGAAGTATAGTTATAAGAACTTTGTTGATTGCTTTGACTTGGCCATTATCTTGTGGATAATAGGGTGTTGAGTTATCATGACGAAGACCCAACTTTTCCGTAAGTTCAGACATCATAAAATTCCTAAAATGACTACCGTGATCAGTAATGATAGCTTGAGGAACACCAAAATGAGCTATGACATGGTTAAAAAGAAACAACGCTGCAGTCTTTCTAGTATTATCGAATGTTGGCATCACCTCGGCCCATTTTGTAAAGTAATCAACARCTACAATGATGYAACCATGCCCCCCGGCCGAGTGAGGGTGACATGTCATGAAATCAATGCCCCATTTTGCAAAAGGACCAACTGAGACCATAGGATGAAGAGGAGCAGGATGTGACCAAATTTTCTGATTGTAGGTCTGGCAGGCATGGCATTTCTGAACGACAGTAATGCAGTCGTTGAACAAGGAAGGCCAAAAATAACCTGTGCATAAGATCTTCTGGGTAGTAGCATACCCAGACATATGACCACCACATGCTCTGGAATGTCAGTCATTTAGATCTTTCTCGGCTTCGTCAAAAGTCAGGCAATGTTGAAAAGCAGAGTCAATACCTCGACAGTAAAGAGTATCGCCGAGAATAATGTATTGACAAGCTTGATAACGAATGCGACATCGTTCAGTACTAGACAAATGGCCAAAAAGTCTGGGTTTGGAGATATATAATGATATCCCCATACCAAAGATCATCAGTACTAATAAGGAAAAGAGATTCATCGGGTAATGAATCTACTACTACATTTTCCATGGCAGAGTGAGGAAAATCGCATATTAACTCAGCAAAAACTAAGGATTTCTTAGGCGTGGCACGATCAAATTCCAAGTCAAACTCCTGGAGTATGACAATCCACTTGGAGTATTTTCCCCCGAGCAATTGACGTGTCAAAATGTGTTGCATAGGGTTGCAATGAGAAATCACTGTAGTTTTCCATGAGAGAATATAATGCCGGAAGCATTGAACAACTTGAACGGCAGCCAAGGCCATTTTTTCAACATGTTGATACTTGATTTCAGTTGATGTGAGACTTTGACTCAAGTAATAAATAACATGTTCATCATGCGCATCATCCTCTTGGACGAGAACCATGCCAATAGTATACTCGGAGGCAGCAAGATAAAGAAAATAATCACGACTATAATTAGGAGGAAAGAGAAGCGGAGCTCATGTGAGGGATAATTTCAAAGCCTCAAAAGCATTGTTGGCCATGGTATGCTAGACGAACTCTGAATCTTTCTTTAGTAGCCGCATAAAACCACGAGTAATATTGGCATAGTTAGGGATGAAACGACGAAGAAAGTTTGCTTTCCCCTGCAAACTTTGCAACTGGCACAGTATAGAAGGAGGAGGGAGATTAAGAATTGCCTCAACCTTAAGAGGATCCACCCTGATCCCCTGATGTGAAATGATGAAACCTAGAAGACGACCAGATTCTACACAAAAAACACATTTATGAGGATTTAAATGAATACGATAGAACCGACAACGAACGAAAATGGCTCGGAGATGAGCGGGGTGATTGACTCGGCGTAAAGAATGAGCTGGTAAATCGTCCAAATAGGGTTGAACGATATGCTTTATATCATGAAAAGCATAAGACATAGCACATTGAAACGTCGCGCCAACGTTCTTAAGACCAAATGGAAGTTTCCTATAGGAAAAAGTACCCCAAGGACAAATAAAAGAAGTTTTATGTTGGTCCTCTAGAGCGATGTTAATTTGATTATAGCCAGAGAAACCATCCATGAGAGAGAAGATTTCACTTCCGGCACAGTCATCGACAATCTGGTTGACGAAAGGGGTTGAAAAGTTGTCTTTTGGACAGGCTTTGTTAATATCCCTATAATCAACACATACACAAATACTGCCACCTTTCTTATCAATTGGAATAGGGTTGGAAACCCATTCTGTCAGAGCCACGGGATAAATAAAACCGGCCTTGAGAAGTTTTTCAACTTCGAGCTTGATAGCCGCCGCTTTACGTGGGTGAACTGGACGAAGGCGTTGCCAGACTGGTTTAGCTCCGAGGTATGTCTTTATCTCATGTACAACGATAGTAAGGTCGATACCAGACATCTCTTCGTAGCTCCAGGCAAAGATGTCACAAAATTCTTTGAACAAAGATGTATAAGTGACGATTTCATCCGGAGAACACGAAGCTCCAATATGAACATTTTCAACTATCCCAGGTTTAATGGATATGTCAATGGGAATCATGGGAGATATATTACTGAGGTTCCCTTTGGAAAACACATCATGTGTTGATCCAGGAACAGTCGATATAACAACAACGGTTGACGGAGGTGAAATCCGTTGGTAGTTTTCGAGAGTGTGTTGTTCCAGAAAGAGTATGGAACGATGATGCCCATCGTCCCAAGGGGTGTCCTCCATGATGGACATGATCATCTCATCAGTGGGAAAGATGACATGGAAAGGATCGAGAGACAACTCATCAAGAGAGGGTGTAGAAGGTGTTTCTGATTGAATGGTGTGATAAGCAGACTCAACCGGACTTAACGACATTACATCGCTGAAACGAAGATGATCTCCAGGGTCAGGGACAATCCAAGGGTCATGTGATGCAGGAAGTTCATGAGGCATGGTGGAGATCATGTTGATAGAAGCAACTGACGGGGGTGGAACATCAGGCGGTGGAATGGGAAAAGTACCCATTAACGAGGAGTCCTTTAAAATTCCTACACCAACATTCTCATAACCTGACGGGGTTTTAGCTATAAACGACATGTTGCCAGTACGAGTATCAGAATTGAAGAAGGCAAGTTGGTCAATGGTAACATCCTTTCCTTGATGAGTAAAACGTACTACATGAAAAAGTGTTGACACAATAGCGCACATGGAATCTATCCAGCTACGACCAAGCAGAAGATTATAATCAAGGGGAGCATCGAAGACTTCCACTTCAACTTGGACCGTCTTACCTTCTAGTGTGATAGGCAACGAAGGAAGAACATCATAAGGCTTAAAACCAGAGCCATTGAAGGCTTTCATAGTGTTTTGTGATTCAGGCAAGGGAGGAGAGCCAATGGATTTCCAGCAAGCAAAAGACATTACACACATAGAGGCACCCTCGTCGATAACAGTTTGGCAAATGTTCTTGTCAGAGACAACAACTTGTATCTAGAATGCGAGTTGCGGGGGTAATTGTGTAATGTGATCATCCATGTCAAAGACTATCAAATTCGTATCTGTGGGGTCAATTCCACCTATTGCTTTCAACAGTGCCTTCCGTTGTGCAGGACAAGACTGAAGGACTTCAAGGGATGACATCGCTGAAGGTGCCTGGGCTAGATCTTCCACAATGTTGTAGTTCTGGGCCGCACGAGCATGAGGATTGAAAGCTGATTTCCTAACAACACCCTTAGGGGGTCACAAGACTATATCAAGGATCAGTCGTTTGAGATGAAGAGGACCGTTTGTAGCTGGAGTCGGTGGAGAGGGTTGCACCAAAGAAGGAGGTAAATCGTCAACCTTCTCCTTAGATGGAGTATAATCTTTGGCTCTAGTCGTGAGTGTAACGTTGTTAGGCTTAGAATCACCAGTACACATCAAAACATATGACGTGGTAGAAGTAGATGGTTGGTCATGGATGACCAACTGAGCCTGTTGTTGAGTTGGGAAGGGTTGGGACAAGACTGCCGGAGTAGATGGCTTGGGCATTCCTTGAAGGAACTTAGTGACTTCGGCACGTCGTGGACAATCCTTCATGTAGTGATCATCACCACAGATAAGGCAAGGGTAGCAAAGTTTGAGCTTATCACGATATTCAACAGGAGTATTTTTAGGCTGCTCTGTTTGATTATTATTTTTGCTCTCCTTATTCTTTCCTCTTCCTTTTTTCGATTTATTTTTACCGGTCGGGGTAGATTGAACGACGTTCACCTCATAAGTTTTACCGGTGGAAGTGGTGGGAGATGGAGCATTATGAACATTAGAAGAAGTAGACTTAGGATTCGTGCTTGAAACAGAATGTGATTGGGCTTGGGCAATACCAATCACACCATCAGCTGCATGAGAGGCAGCTGGAGTAGTTGAAGTGCTGGAAGTACCAGGACGAGGTAACTCCGGTAATAAATCATAAAGTGTTCCCATTTGCGAATAAATGAGATCAAGATATTGAGCACAACTTATAGCATGATCTTAAGTGACAATGCCACCCATGGAAATGTCCTTACCAATTTCATTCACAAAGGATTTTGTAAACCATTCGGCCAGTAACTGATCGGGGAGTTCAAGTTTGATGAGATGTCGTCTCCTTCTCCACTCATGGATATGATCAGATATATGAGTGCCTTTAGTTTGTTTGAAGGAAGTCAAAATCTCAGTCCCAGTATCGTAACGGATCGGTAACTGGTAATGTGTAAGGAAAGCCATAGCTAGGGTGTTGAAATCAGAGAAGAAACCTCGTGGAAATTCAATATACCACTTCGCAATAGAACCAGTAAGGGTTCGTTGAAAAAGACATAGACGAATAGAATCATCCATCAACGAGTTAGATGAACACCATAATTGAAAGGTCATAACATGATTGTTTGGGTCCTCTCCCGCTTTGCCATCGAATTTAGGAATGTCCGATGGAAGCTTAGCTGGAATAACAGGCCATTGGGGAGAGTGACGAATAGGATCATTTAGAATCCTAGACAAGTCTGGCAAATCCAAAGTGCAAGAAAAGGTAACTGTCGATTCACCTGTGGGTACTGGTGACTTTGGGGTGGAAGCCCTGTCGGAAAACCAATAGGACCGTATGCAGTCTGCCCATAGTGGGAAGACCTTGGCTGATTCGGCAGTGGTTGGAGAGGATAGTAACTCCAAGGATTGTAACCTTGAGTTTGATTAGGGACCTGAGTTTGAGCATTGTGACCCTGACCCCAAATAGGATTGGGTATACCTGGATATGGTTGGCCTATAGTAGGGACAATCTGTTTCCCCCTAGGCATTTGAGGAAGATTTTGTTGCATCTGATTCCAATACTGTGCCAAAGTTGCAGGTATATTTTGTCCAAAAGGTGGGGTTGGTCCCCCTATCGTAGGTGGTGTTCCAATCAGAAATTGTGTTCCAATCAAAGGTTGTGTAGTAAGTGGATTGTGTTCGGTAAGAGGAAATTGAGTGGTACCACCCTGTCCACCAATGGGAATCTGCAAGTTAGGTGTAATGGACAGTATAGTGCCACTAGGATTAGGATTGCCACAAGGAAATTGAGGGAGTGTCGGAATAAAACCGGGAATAGGATGCCCAGGAAAAGGAGGACCACCTGGAGAACCAGCAGGGGTTTGCAGAGGTGTCGGATTTGAAGCATTCAACAAACCATTCAACGCATGGTAATTGGGTGGTAGTGTCGGAGTGACATTAGGCATTTGTTGGGTATTGATAGGAGCAAGACTAGCTGTAGTAATCTCGATGGGGACTGTTAGGACCACGCAATGTACCTTTTTGCCTATACTTTTTGCCACTATTATACTCTTGATCACCCATATTTAGACTCATACTATCACTTTATCTGATCATCCCAAAGGTATACAACGTCCCTTCTCATTACTATACGTCTAATCTGTTTTGCATAATATTTTACATCACTTTCGTACTTAACCATTGATTAGACTGCAGATTAGCATTCGAGGCCTGTTGTTGAAACACATAACTGTCACACAATCCAAGATCGCTGTCGCTGAAACACAGAACTGTCACACAGTCCAAGATTGTTGTTGCTGAAACACAGAACTGATGCTGAAACATAGAGCTGCTATACAGTTTGAGGTCGCAGATGCTGAAACATAGAGCTGTTACACAGTCTGGAGTCGAAGATGCTGAAACACAGAGCTTTTACATAGTCTAGAGCTGCAGATGCTGAAACATAGAGGAAACCGCCAAGACCGATGATGCTGAAACACAAAGGAAGCCGTTACAGTCAGCGGTCAACAAAGCACCAATCGTCGATCCTACATAAGGATGCCGACACAGCCAAGAGCGCAATTCACATGGCTGAAATAGCGCACGAATTGCGATGCTGAAACAACATCAGCAACAACGAGAAGAAGTTGTTACACCAGCTGTAACAACAATACCTCATTCAACTCCTGTAATAGAATTTCTGTTGCGAGAGACTAGGAATCCTATTCTGGTTTAGAAAGTAGATCCGAGTAAAGATAGTACTCAGATACACATTGTAATTTCTGATCAATTGTATCGAAGGGGTTTCCTCTTTAAATAAGGGTAAATCGTCATTTGAGGAATCCAATTTTTATGTATTGAAAATCTTCAGAGACAAGGACGTGTACTTCATTTTCAGACTGTAACATGATATTTTGATAGATGAATAAAAGACTGCTTTGAGTATCTTTCTCTAGTTTTCCCGTTCCAGGGGAATCTTGTAAGAAGGGAGGGCCCACCTTCTTCACAAGATTCACCCAATAGTTTTAGAGTGTGTTAGTATAATTTCTGTTTTGATTAACTTTCATATGCTGAAACACTACTTTTAATGAATTCTGCTTTGCTGAAACACTACTGAACTCTGTCTCATTAAGAACTTTGGTTTATTGAATGTTACATTCTTTTTGTTAGCAATCTTGTGTGATGATTTTATGAAGCTAGCCAGAGACTAGGTTCAGGGTCCCTGCTCAGAAAGGAAGGAATCAAATTATCTTGTTCTCTGTAGATTTCAATTAATTCTGCAAGTGTGCTAGCCAGAGACTTGGTTAAGAGTCCTTGCTCAGAAAGGAAGGGATCAGATTATCTTGTTCTCTATAGATTTCAATTAATTCTGCAAGTGTGCTAGCCAGAGACTTGGTTAAGGGTTCCTGCTCAGAAAGGAAGGAATCAGATTATCTTGTTCTCTGTAGATTTCAATTAATTCTGCAAGTGTGCTAGCCAGAGACTTGGTTAAGGGTTCCTGCTCAGAAAGGAAGGAATCATATTATCTTGTTCTCTGTAGATTTCAATTAATTCTCTGTAGATTTCAATTAATTCTGCAAGTGTGCTAGCCAAAGACTTGGTTAAGGGTTCCTGCTCAGAAAGGAAGGAATCATATTATCTTGTTCTCTGTAGATTTCAATCATTCCTACAAGCATGCTAATCAGAAATAAGGCTAAAGGTTCCTGCTCAGAAAGGAAGGAATTAGATGACCTTGTTCTCTGCTAGATAGAGTTAACTTTCTCTGCATTACTGTTTTCATGAAAGAGTATTGATCAGAAATAAGGTGTTGAAGTCTCTGCTTGAGAGTAAGGGTCCTGTTCTCTGGTTATAGAATAGTTATTCTTTCCTATTGCAATTCATCTTTTAATGTAATCCAGGATTCTTTAGATTAATCTTTAAGATCTGCAATACGTAAGTTGCTTTCCTGTGATTTAAGCCAGAACTTCAGTTCATTTAGGACAAGTGTGATTAATCTGGTTTTCTTTACTAGAAATTTAAGTTGCTTTTGGAATTGAGCATATATAGTGCATGGTTATCTTTGAAATAAAAAGACTTCCCTGGGTTGACAATTTATGTATCACTTGGTTTTTTGAATTAATTGAGCAATTATAGTGACCAACATTTTGGCGCCGTTGTCGGGGAAGGTAGCTATGGATTTCAAAAGCACTTATGATTTTTTTTAGATAAAAAGATTGCATGAAAGACCCCAAAGACACTAACCCTACAGGCGGCAAGGGAAAAGGAAAAGGAGGAAGAAAGACTTACATCGACGAGATCCTATCAAAGTCTGAATTTGCTGCTCAACAACCAAACTTTCAAAAACAAAACTCCCAGCCTTCATTCCAAGCAGTTTTTGGAACAGGGAAAGAAGTTTGGAGTCCGGAGACAGTCCAAAAGCCAGTAGGAGACATTGAGGACAGAGCAAGTGTAGCAGGGGAGTAGACAGAGGAAAACATGGATGAGTACAATGAACAATTGCATCATGAAGAACAGGTAGATCCTGAAGGAGAGGTAAAAGATGAAAATTCTTTCTCTACATTAGGATTTCCTATTGGCGATCTCCCTAGAGGAGCAGCCCCCATGAAAAACATTCCACTCTCAGCATTGCCTAATTTTCATGGGTTATCTTCAGAGGATCCTGATGAATTTCTATTTGAGTTTGATATATTATGTAGGAGTTATGATTACGTTTCTAATGCTAAAAAACTGAAGTTATTTCCAGCAACACTAAAAGGGAATGCACTAAGATGGTTTATGAGTCTTGGAGGCCATGTAATCACAACATGGGACCAAATGAAACAGAAATTCCTGAAGAAATAACAGGACTACTGCCGGACGAGAGAAAAGAGGGAGGATCTATTCAATATGATGCAGAAAGAGGATGAGAATCTAGAAGACTTTGTAGAAAGGCTACAATACTATCTACAAAGATCCAGTCATCCCAATGTAAGTAAGGATATTCTCAAAACTATTTTATTAAAAGGGGTAAGGGATGACTGTCTAGATATGCTGAACATGCTTGGAAAAGGGGACATATCCAAGGAATCATATAATGAAATTGTCAATTTATGCAAAAGATGTTCAAGGGGAGCTTCAAGAAACAAATTAAACAGCAGGGACACCACATTTTCTAGAGTCCAAAAATCAGCCAGCGGGGGAGCAACAAGAGCCGAGATAGGTAATTTACTTGAAGATTTTAAAACTGAAATGTTAATATCTTTTGCCTCACAAATGGATACCCTGCAGATTAAGAAAAATAAAGTAGAAGCAGAAGCAGCCTTGTCTATATTTTGTTCTCAATGTAGAGATAAGCACCCAAGAAGAGAATGTCCACTAGACAAAAAGTCAATCTGCACTATCTATGACAAAGACCATGATACCCAAAATTGTCCATATTTACCAGGGATCAAGGCAGCACTACAACCAACGGACGAAGAAGCTGAAGCTGTCTATCTGATGACACAAAGGAGACAATGGAAACCGCGGGGACAAGGTATGAACTCTAACATGCCATTTAATCGTTGGAATAATTATTCTGATTTTAATCAAATGAGTTACCCCCCCTACAATCAAATGCAATACACTAATCAAATGAATTATCCATCCATGCAACAAACTTACCCACCCATGCAACAAAATAACCCACCCTTTGTTGATCCCTCAATGTGGACCCCTTGGCCTCCACACCAACAACAACCATATCAGAATCAGTGGAATCAAAATTGGAGAGGACAACAACCCCCCTTTCAAAATCAATTACCTCAACTTCCACAACCACTCTTCTTACCAGCAGGTACTCCTCCAAACAACCAAACGATGAGACCCCAGCTACCTGTACAACCTAACCCCAACCCGAATAATAAAGTTGTGCAGTGCATTGATATTTATAACCAGCCTACACTTTCCCTTCTCCCTGTGCAATGCAACGATATTCATCTTCGATCTGGGAGAATAGTGGAACCTACCATAGCTGATGTTACCTCTTCTGATAAAGAGGAAACAAAAGAGCATGATGCACCTGAAAAGGTGCAATCATCCTCTAACAATGCTGCTGAAACAACAACACCACCATTTCCTGAGCGTCTAGCCTTAACTAAAACACCTGAAACACCAGCCTTTAATCTTTTAGGGGAATTACATAATTTATATGTCAAAATTCCTCTACTACAAGCACTCTGAGATGTACCAATCTATGCTAGGACAATGCGAGATATTTGTGTCAAAAAGCCTGGTAGGAAAACTAAGGATCCCCTTACAGTCCATGTTATGGGAGACCTGTCTACACTAATGACAGGTAAAACTCCCCCAATCAAATATGGTGATCCTGGCCACCCTACTGTTACAGTACAAGTTGGAAAAACAATAATCCCTAGAGTCCCGGTAGACCTAGGTGCAGCCATCAATATCATGACTTTAGAAACCTTACAACTGGTACAATTACAAAATGAAGTCAGAGAGACCCCAACTATCCTAGAATTGGTTGATCGATCCACAATTAAACCAAAAGGATTCATTGAAGACCTCAGTATCTCTGTGGAATCCTGGAACTACCCAATTGACTTTACAGTGCTGCAACCCAAAACAAAGTTGGGGGGCCACCCGCTAATTCTGGGTAGACCTTGGCTAGCCACATCAGATGCTTTTATCAGCTGTAGATCAGGGTCAATGAAAATTTCAAATGGTTATGAAACAAATCATCTTACCCTCTATCCTCATGCTACACCCCTGGCTAATAATGATAATTCTGTATGGGTAGAATTTGAGGATCAACCTAGTCAACCCCTTTTGACTATCGAACAAGCTTTAAGCCTGAAAGACTCTACAGAGGATGAAATTATCAATAATTTTATTTGCGAGCCCTCCTCTGTGACTCCAGAAACTTATAATCAATTAACTGCACTGTTGGAGTCTGATAATCAAGAAAATCTCAACTCGGGAAGCCCACCTCAAACACCTAAAACCATCTCCTCCAAAAGCATACCAGTCGAAATTGAACCTGGAAAAACATTGAATATAAACCCTCATTTGACAGATGCTGAAACACAACAGTTAATGAAGTTACTTCGGGAAAATAAAGAAACATTCGCATGGGATTACACAGACATGAAAGGAATCTCTCCTGAGATATGTACTCATAGAATATATATTAAGGAAGATTGTCGGCCAATCTATCAACCTCAACGACGAATGAACCCAAATTTAAGAGAAATCCTCAAGGAAGAACTTCAAAAATTGCTCAATGCAGGGTTTATTTATCCTATATCAGACAGTGAATGGGTATCCCCGTTGGTAATAGTTCCAAAGAAGAACGGGAAATGGAGAGTATGTGTGGATTATAGAGCTTTAAATAAAGCCACTCAGAAAGATCACTTTCCATTACCATTCATTGATCAAGTGTTAGATAATTTGTCAGGGAAGAAATTTTTCTCATTTTTAGATGGTTTTAGTGGGTATAACTAGATTAAAATTGCACCTCAATATCAAGATAAAACCACCTTTACTAGCCCTTGGGGAACCTTTTCTTATAGAGTCCTTCCATTTGGACTATGTAATGCACCAACAACCTTCCAAAGGGCAGTCTTAGGAATTTTTTCTAATATGCTTAATGATTCTATGGAAATCTTTATGGATGATTTTACCCCTTATGGTGTTTCTTTTCAGGAAGCATTGGAAAACCTTGAGAAGGTACTTAAACGATGCATACAAGCCCAACTCTCCTTAAGTACAGAAAAATGCCATATGATGATGAGTGAAGGAATAGTGCTTGGACACTTTATCTCATCTCAAGGAATTCAGCTAGACCCATCCAAAATACAAGTCATTAAGGATCTTCCTACTCCCAAAACCCCAACAAAGGTAAGAAGCTTTCTAGGACATGCTGGCTACTATAGAAGATTTATTAAGAATTTCTCCAAAATAGCTTCTCCCCTATTTGTTTTACTGATGAAAAATGTTGAATTCAAATGGATTGATTTTTGTCAAGAAGCATTTAATACACTTAAACATCAGTTATCTACAGATCCTATCCTTAGAGGACCTGATTGGACACTTCCCTTTCACATATCCTCCGATGCTTCAGATACTGCTATAGGAGCTGTCTTGGGACAGGAAGAAGATCACCTCCCTTATGCTATATATTTCATTAGCAAGAATATGACCCCTGCTGAACTCAATTATACAGTCACCGAGAAGGAATTCTTAGCAGTTATATATGCAATTGATAAGTTTAGACATTACATTACTGGCTATTCTACTTTTGTCCATACTGATCACTCAAGTATCAAGTACTTAATGAATAAACTTATCACCAATGGTAGAGTCACCATATGGCTACTCTTATTGCAAGAATTTGATATTACAATTGTAGATAGACCATGAAAAGAGAATGTAGTTGCTGATTTCCTTTCTTGATTGACACCTGATGATGATACCCCAGTAGATTATTCCTTTCCTGATGAATATCTAGTTGCAGTTTCTGCTCACTCACCTTGGTATGCAGATATTGCTAACTACTTGGTTGCAGGGAAGTTACCATCACACCTATCCTACCGAGAGAAAAAAAGTATTATTCATCAAAGTGCTCGGTATAGTTGGATAAGCGGGTACATTTTCCATACAGGAGCTGATCAAGAAATTCGAAGGTGTATTAGAGAAGATGAGGTGCATGATCTTTTGAAAGCTTGTCATGATGGCCCTTGTGGAGGGCATTTTTCTAGTAAGAGAACAACACACAAAATTCTAAGGATGGGGTACTATTGGCCCTCACTCTTCAAATATGTAAAGAAATACGTCCAGGCCTGTGATAGCTGCCAAAGAGTAGGCCAACCTAATCATAGATATGAAATGCCATTAAACCCTCAGGTAGTACTTGAACCATTTGAAAGATGGGCCTTAGACTTTATAGGACCCATCAACCCTCCATCCAATCAAAAGACTTATATAGTGGTCTGCACAGACTACATGACTAAATGGGTGGAAGCCAAGGCACTCCACAGGGCGACCGAAGAAGCAGTTATAGATTTCTTATTTAAAGACATCTTCACTAGATTTGGAATGCCAAGAGAATTAGTTACATATGGAGGACCTCCTTTCACTTCTCATGGGTTCAAAGCCACCCTTCAGAAATATCATATTCAGCAGAGAATGACTACAGCATACCACCCCCAAGCCAATGGACAGGTGGAAAGCACAAACAAAGTAATAGAAGCCATTCTCACAAAAACAGTGAAGGAAATTCGAAAGGATTGGTCCTACAGGCTCCCTGAAGCACTATGGGCCTACAGAACTACCTGGAGAAATACTACATGATTCTCTCCCTATGAATTAGTCTATGGAAAGAGTGTTGTCTTTCCTGTGGAATTTGAGATAAAAACCTTAAGGACTGCTTTAGCTGTTAACCTTGAGTTAACCGATGCACAAACAGCCAGGTTACAACAGCTTAATGAACTGGACAAGAAAAGATTAGATGCCATTCAGCAAACAACCATAATTCAACAACAAAGATCAAAATGGCATGACAAACATATCAAAGACAAGAAGTTCCAAAAAGGTAATTGGGCCCTACTGTATGATTCCTGGTTCAAAGAATTTCAAGGGAAACTATGTGCAAGATGGCTTGGACCTTACGAAGTAGACACAGTTTTCCCCAATGGAACAATAAGGCTCCTTACAATCGATGACTCCAAAACCCCGTTACTTGTAAATGGTCATCGACTCCGTCTGTATCAGCAACCAATTTTTAAAGAAGATTTTAAGGCCACATGCATGGCAGATGCCCACTTCCTCTTCGTTGAGGGAGTTTCTACCCCTAATAGCAATTAATTCTTTTAAGTTAATTTTCTTTAGAATTAGATTAGATTAGATTTTATTTACTAATAGTCCCTGTCAAGAAATACCATGCTACAGTCAATTTTTGCAGATTCTTGATCGAAGCACAGGCCACTAAGGAAAGGACGATCCTACTTCAAAGAGATAAGCTTTCTCGATGCTGAAACACCACTGATCAGCACTGTTGACTTTCTTCTGATGCTGAAACACCACCATTCAACACTCTTAACTTTCCTCCCGACACTGAAACACCACCATTTAGCACTCCTGACTTGCCTCCGATGTTGAACCACCACCGTTCCACACTTTTTGACTTTTCTCTGTTGCCGAAACACCACTGTCAACAATCCACCCCCTTTCCTTCATTACTGAAACACCAAAATCACACCTTTTCCCCCATCATGGCTCGGCAACCTTCTTATCACTTTTTCCCATTTCCTCACCATCTTTCATCGACGAAACAACTCCGTCCAACAATTGTTTCGCCTTTTCTTTTCTGTTGCTGAAACACCATTATTAGCAACCCTTCATCATCTTTCCCGATGCTGAAACACCACTGTTCAACACTTTTGATCTTCTTCCGTTGCTGAAACACCATCATCAACAACCCTTTATCATTTTTCCCGATGCTGAAACGCCACTGTTCAACACTTTTGATTTTCTTCCGATGCTGAAACACCACCGTTCAGCACTTCTGACCTTCTTCAAATGCTGAAACACCATTGCTCAGCAGTTCTTCATCTACAGTAATTGTTTCATTCTTCTCTGTTGTTGAAACACCAGTCTTTCACCATTATCTGTCAGCAAGCTTTTATGCCCTCAGATTATAGTTCGTCCTCCTAGACAGCAAACCCTTGACACGAAAGACTCCACCATGACAGAATGACCATGGACATGCATGATATATTGTTTGCAGAACGAATCAAATGGTAAGGTGAGGTATGTAAATTTTATGTAATTCAGTTAGGCTATAGTTAATGAGAAAGATTCCAAGTCATTATGACCATTCAAGTGCAATCATGACTAACTGCACTTGACGGGAGGGGAAGTACACATCAAATCTGTGATACCATCATTGCACCCGATTTCACCGCCGCCATCCCTATTTCACCACCCTTTCACGCATTTAACCACTATTCCTACATAATGTCACTCGAAAAACTCACTCTACGCAGAAGCTGATACATGAACTCTCGACGTTGTATCTTACCAAGTCGGTAGCCATGGGAGGATCTATCATATGAAATGAGCCCGCCACCACAGCGCTGTTAGAACACTATCCAGCAGCGTACCAAATCTTCCAGCAGGCAAGATGGCTCAATTACTTCCAGAGACTTCAGGGGTATAACGAACAATAGGTCCTGCAATTCACCTGAAATCTTCAGGAGGACCATTCTGTCGTCGAAGGGGTCTGGATATCAGTAACAGGAGAAGACATAGCAGAGGTATCAGGCCTCCCTATCGATGACACTCACATGTTCAGCCGAAATCATATCATTGGGACTGTTCAGCAAAACCTCTTCCTTCCCGAGGAACGAATTGAATTGAAAGGCAGGGGTGTTCAGCTCAGCTCATTGCCACCCCCATGGCCGAAAGTTGCAAGGTTCATCAAGCATTACCTGACCTGCGAAGGTCGATATCAGGTAGTTTATCAGCATGACTTCCTTCTGCTTTCTCATTTAAGGCATAACAAACGGGTCAATATTCCTTATTATTTGTTGGGCTGTTTGAAAAATATGGCACATTATTGTAGAAAGGCTAAAGATCCAACCCTTTCACTCACCCACCACCGCCTTGTCCAACTGCTCATCCACAGGGGTTTTGCTCAACATAACCGTCCTATAAATAACCCACCCATAAACCCCCAACTAGCTATCGAAATTCCTGAGGAGCAGTAACCGCAAAACCCCCCAGACTCCCCTGGAGTACCCCATAACCCGCTCACACAACCAACCAATCCCCCTACCATACCAAATCCACCGCATACCGCACCAGAATCATCCACTCCTGCCCTTCATATTCTAAGTGATGACTCTAAAATGGATAATCCCTCCCGCCCCATCATTGAAGAAAGACCTTCACGAAAATGAAAGCAAAATCCCCTCTTTCCACGCTTCTTATGGAAAAAGTGAACAAGAAGCTCAACAAGGCCACCCTTTGTGGCCACTACCCTAGATTCCCCACCAATTCAACTGATAACCCGTACACCTCCAACCTTCCCAGTCCCTGGATCTTTGCCTATTCCAACCATAGGCACTGAAACACAAGAACCAGATGCCCAAGATACTGTAACATCATCTGTCTCACATAAAGTAGCTGAAACACAAGAACCAACTACCCACTCAGTGGCTGAAACACAAGAACCAACCATAGCTGAAACACAAGCAACAACTACGGCTGAAACACAAGATCTAGCCGCTGACATTGAAATTGAGTTACAGGAACCAGATGCCCAGACATCATTTGTTTCAAATAAAGTAGCTGAAACACAAGAACCAACTACCTATACAGTGGCTGAAACACAAGAACCATCCACTGATATTGAAATTGAATTATAGGAATCACAGGCCCAGAATGCTGCAACACCACTCTCCTCAAGCAAAGTGGCTGAAAAACCAGCTACCCATTCAGTGGTTGAAACACAAGAACCAGCCACTGACATTGAAATTGATATACATGAATTAGAGGTTGAGGGTGCTGCAAATTTACTTTTCCTTCACCAAGAAGCTGAAACACAAGCAACAACTACCATTCTTGCTGCCCTTCCCCAACAACCAGAAGCAACAATGGCATCTGTCTTGCAGGAAAACAAGTTTTTAAAATTAGAACTGGAAGCATATAAGCAGGAACTAGCCAGGGCAAAGGAAGCATATGAAAAGGAACTCAATTCGTACACCTTAAGCCATATAGCAACCTTGTCAGAACAAACTACAGAAATCCTGTGCAAAGAATATCTGTGTTGCTAATGTGGAGATATTTACTATCAGGCATGTTATAAGGTGATTCAAGTTCCAGTTCCAGGAGTAGCCCCTACTCCTTCACCTTTTGAAGTCAAGGAAGAACCTGCTACAACAAAAGAACCAACAGGCCCTACCAAGCTCAAAACTGAACCTGCTGCAACACAAGAACCAACAGGCCCTAGCAAGCTCAAGAGTGAACTTGCTGCAACACAAGAACTAGCAGGCCCTCCCAGGCTCAAGACTGAATCTTGCATTGAAACAAAAGAAGCCCCTACTGTTGTCAACAATTCTGTGCAAACAATGCCCATGGAGGAATTTACACCTCCCAACCAGACCAATCTCTCCACTTCCAGGGAACAATCTACTCAAACCTCACCTCATCCCACTACTTCCAACGCTGAAACACAGACTCAGCTATGGGATGAGCACATAGAAATACAAAAATGGAAGAAAGAGTATGCTGAAACACAAGCCAAAAACTTGTAAGTGCACAAACAAATCTGGATAAATCATACTTACTCCAATTGGGAAGCATTAGAACAGACACGCTAGGAAGCTCGTGACCTCAAGAAGAAGAACAAAGACTTGAAAGGAAGATTGGTCCTGGTATTTGATTTGGTACAGAAGCTACTGGCTGCAAGAAAGCCATCTTGTAACTACTCCTTATTCCTTATGGAGAGACTCACATGGTTTCAGATTAAATCCATTATAGAAGGTAAACCCCATGGAGTAATACAACCAACAGATTTTGTCAAGACTTTTGTAGCAGCCTCTACTAGGGATCAACACCTCCTTTGTGAGGCATACTTCCATAATGAGACCATTCCCGAAAACAGGCTGCTAAACATAAATCCCCTTGTTGGGGATATTCAAATTTGAGCATTCACTTCCTTTCTCTATAATCAGATTTTGTGGCCAGATGACTTTTTGGCTGCTAAGCACAATGAAGATAATCGCCTCCTCTAGATTAGACCAGAACCACAGAGGGCAGCCACCTTTATCACAGAATATTATGAGTTCTTAAAACAACCAGGGGTGATTGAACATGTTCAGCAGCTACAATCAAAAGTGATCCAGGATTGTCAGCACATCATCAACTCCATAGAGATTCCTGCCCTCCAAGCCAATAACCTGTTTTGGCAGCAATCCACATAGAAGAGACAAGAGCAAGATCCTTTTGGTCCTGCCAACCTAGAAGTAGCAATTTCCAGGATACCCAACTACATCCAGTGTGTTAGGCATTGCGATGAAAACTAGATAGGGTACCGGTTTTATTTTCCCATCCTCTGGTTGCCAATAGAAAGGTATCAAGTCAGTTATCAGCTGCCTAAGAAGGCAGAAACAACAACATGGCAAAGATTACAGCAGGTCCAAGGGTTCAGAACGGCAACGGACAGTACCTCCCAAAGTTACTGCTTGAGTAACTTACATGCTCAGAGTCAGTATCCAGACTCTGATTCAGAATGAGTTTCCCGAGGACACGCAACACCTTGAGTTGGGGGGGTGTTAGGACCACGCAATGTACCTTTTTGCCTATACTTTTTGCCACTATTATACTCTTGATCACCCATATTTAGACTCATACTATCACTTTAGTTGATCATCCCAAAGGTATACAACGTCCCTTCTCATTACTATACATCTAATCTGTTTTGCATAATATTTTACATCACTTTTGTACTTAACCATTGATTAGACTACAGATTAGCATTCGAGGCCTGTTGTTGAAACACAAAACTGTCACACAGTCCAAGATCGCTGTTGCTGAAACACAGAACTGTCACACAGTCCAAGATTGTTGTTGCTAAAACACAGAACTGATGCTGAAACACAGAGCTGCTATACAGTTCAAGGTCGAAGATGCTGAAACACAGAGTTGTTACACAGTCCGAAGTCACGGATGCTGAAACACAGAGATGTTACATAGTCCAGAGCTATAGATGCAAAAACACAGAGGAAACCGCCAAGACCGATGATGCTGAAAAACAAAGGAAGCCGTTACAGTCAGCGGTCAACAAAGCACCAACCATCGCTCCTACATAAGGATGCTGACACAGCCAAGAGAGAAATTCACATGGCTGAAACAGCCTGTGAATTGCGATGCTGAAACAACATCAGCAGGAACGAGAATAAGTTGTTACACCAGCCGTAACAACAATACCTCATTCAGCTCCTGTAATAGCATTTCTGTTGCGCGAGACTAGGAATCCTATTCTGGTTTAGAAAGTAGATCTGACTAAATATAGGACTCAGATACACATTGTAATTTCTGATCAATTGTATCGAAGGGGTTTCCTCTTTAAATAAGGGGAAATCATCATTCGAGGAATCCAAGTTTTATGTATTGAAAAGCTTCAGAGACAGGGACGTGTACTTCATTTTTAGACTGTAACATGATATTTTGATAGATGAATAAAAGACTACTTTGAGTATCTTTCTCTAGTTTTCCCGTTCCAGGGGAATCTTGTGAGAAGGGAGGGCCCACCTTCTTCACAAGATTCACCCGTTAGTTTTAGAGTGTGTTAGTATAATTTCTATTTTGATTAACTTTCATATGCTGAAACACTACTTTTAATGAATTCTGATTTGCTGAAACACTACTAAACTCTATCTCGTTAAGAACTTTGGTTTATTGAGTGTTACGTTCTTTTTGTTAGCAATCTTGTGTGATGATTTTATGAAGCTAGCTGGAGATTGGGTTCAGGGTCCCTGATCAAAAAGGAAGGGATCAAATTATGTTGTTCTCTGTAGATTTCAATTAATTCTGCAGGTGTGCTAGCCAGAGACTTGGTTAAGAGTCCCTGCTCAGAAAGGAAGGGATCAAATTATTTTTTTCTCTATAGATTTCAATTAATTCTGCAAGTGTGCTAGCCAGAGACTTGGTTAAGGGTTCCTGCTCAGAAAGGAAGGAATCAG
Organism: Picea engelmannii; assembly: GCA_009831015.1. Lineage (NCBI taxonomy): Eukaryota > Viridiplantae > Streptophyta > Pinopsida > Pinales > Pinaceae > Picea > Picea engelmannii. Next base: position 347,487 of record ML784611.1, read on the forward strand.
ATTATCTTGTTCTCTGTAGATTTCAATTAATTCTGCAAGTGTGCTAGCTAGAGACTTGGTTAAGGGTTCCTACTCAGAAAGGAAGGAATCAGATTATCTTGTTCTCTGTAGATTTCAATTAATTTTGCAAGTGTGCTAGCCAGAGACTTGGTTAAGGGTTCCTGCTCAGAAAGGAAGGAATCAGATTATCTTGTTCTCTGTAGATTTCAATCATTCCTGCAAGTGTGCTAATCAGAAATAAGGATAAAGGTTCCTACTCAGAAAGGAATGAATTAGATGACCTTGTTCTCTGCTAGATAGAGTTAACTTTATCTGCATTACTGTTTTCATGAAAGAGTGTTGATCAAAAATAAGGTGCTGAAGTATCTGCTTGAGAGTAAGGGTCCTGTTCTCTGGTTACAGAATAGTTATTCTTTCCTGTTGCAATTCATCTTTTAATGTAATCCAGGATTCTTTAGATTAATCTTTAAGATCTGCAATAGGTAAGTTTCTTTCCTATGATTTAAGTCAGAACTTCAGTTCATTTAGGACAAGTGTGATTAATATGGTTTTATTTACTACAACTTTAAGTTGCTTTTGGAATTGAGCATATATAGTGCGTGGTTATCTTTGAAATAAAAAGACTTCCTTGGGTTGACAATTTATGTATCACTTGGTTGTTTGAATTAATTGAGCAATTATAGTGACCAACAGGGACACTCGTAGTATTCGCGAGATGGGCCATCTCGTTAGGGAGAACAAAGTGATAAGTGGTAGGTACTGGTATAGTCTCTGTTTCAGAAAACACCGTAGGGTTGATTTCGTAGACTATAGGTGACTCAGTACCAAAAAGGACTCTGTGGAAATTACCTGACCAAAAAGGATCTTGGCCTTATTCCCCGGGAAAAGGCCCAACGGTTTATTCAGAATATGTAACAACTGCTTCTTCAGAAGAATTTAATCGCACAAAAGGTTGTTCACCATGGCGAATGCGATAGTCTTCTCTAGTATTGGTAATGTGAAAAGGTTCTAGAGACTCAGTTGATTCAACTTGTGGTGTGGTGACAACTGGGACTTCACTTGTTTCCACGTGTGGTGGGGTAACAACTGGGACTTCACTCTGGTGAGGAGAGCCTTCAGGTGTACTGATAGGCAAGGGTTGAGAATCATCCAAATTCTCTGGAGATAAATCTTGCATTCTATGTGAACGACGTGGGGGAGAAATTGTAAATGAGTGACAAACTCTGTGAAGAAATTCTTATGGTCAACTTCAAGAAACAAATAACACGCACTAGTAAACAAAATCTAGGAAGCAATCACCAAGCAAATAAGACCTTCTAATTTCGAAGCCACTAGTTGGTGATGAAATCCAACGTCGCAACAACGAGATGAGAAGGGGCGGGGCTAAGATTGAAAAGTTAAGCTGACGACCTACTTAACGGACTTACACCCTGGTGCCATCTCCCACACATAATCGTGGGTATACCCTCCAAGGAGCCCGAGTGAGTTTGATCAACGTCAATTCCAGGTACCGTGAAGACTTTCCCCTCCACAGTCACCTTGGGTAAGAACCTAGAGAGATAGGCCACTAAGGTCACCACAAACAATAGTACATCCTGGGGGAATAGTCGACAGTCCGATCCACACGCAAGGGCAGGGTATCTAGCCCGAAATCAACTCAAAAGGATTCCACTCATCATTGTGGGTATACCTTTGAGTGACCCCCATAATACGTGCAATCTCTACATTGATGTCAACAAAGAAGGGTGAGTAACTCTGCCAACACCAATGCGACCTAGTGCTTGACCCTTGTGTTAGAAGGGCTTCCCAGGACAATATGTTGCAAATGGAATTTAACACTCCCTAACTCAAGATGCTATTGTGTGTTTTGAGCTTTTGGAGAGTGTATCTCTCTTCCTACTCCAAAGCACTAGCCTAGCTAAATGTTGGTGTACAAGAGCCCTAGAAAAGAGTTACTAGATAAATTTTAAGATTACACAGTGTTTTTAAAAGCTATTGTTTACTCAAAGGTAACGGAAGTGAAACTTGTGTTGTATGACTCTGACCCAATGATGCAAGGATGAGAATGAAATGTATAACTTTTCATTCAATGAATCCTATAAATGGGAGAGAGAGAGAAGTATTCCAGATCAACCATGAACTATATGCAAAATTTCCTTTCAAATGTCAATGCAAACAATCACTTATTAAATGACTATTCTCTATGTGTCTTTTTCAAATACTTCAACAATCTCTAAAATTTGATGTTTCAATGTTTTCTAAAAACAAAAACAATTTTTTGAAAGAAAATCTTGTTGTTCACTTTCCAAAAAGAACTCTCACTACACCAATGAGAGAGTAGAAAATCAAATTATAAAGAATCAAGCAATAACAACCCAATCAACTCTTTTAATGAAAACAAAAATAAAGAGCAAACCAAATAGTCTTCTCAACGCAAACAAAAATGTTCTTTCAAACTAATAAGCAAATGAGAAAACCAAGTACTCGACTTTCAACCAATCACTAGTTCTCAACCAATCAAACACACTCAGAATCTGAAGTCAGAGAGAATGGTTTTGCCAAGAAGAGTCAAGAAATGAAAGTCAAGACACAAAGGACAAGAAAAACCTTGAAACCCTAAAAGTGTTCACACATGAAAACTAAGGCAAGAAACATATCAATCAGAGGTCCAAGAAACCTATAAGAAGCATTCCAACTGATCTGGGCAATCAGAAAGGTCAAAACTCAACTTCAAAATTTTGAAAAAGAATGTTCGTAGGTAAGCAGTATTACACAGTGCGAGAATCAACGATTCTCGCAGGAAACCTTTGATCAAGGTGCGAGAACCTCGCACTGAACCCTATGAGAAGGGTGCGAACCTGATCAATTCTTGCAGGTTGCAATGGAGTGCAGTGCGAGAATCCTGAACATGACCAAAAATTTAAAAGATGAATTCAAATTCAAAAAAGCTTCTGGACTCAGAAGGTCTATCAGGATATCCTGAAGACTCAGAGACTGATAAGACAGGAGAAAAATGAAACCAGAGCAAATGGCCACAGAAAAACAAAAAAATCCACCAAGAAAAATGAGATCTTCCCCAACGGAGTTGCCAATTTTTTTATTGGATAAATCCGTAAGTGCGGACACAAACCGATCTCCCTAGATCCACTTGGATCTAGAACAAAGCAAGAAAAAATAATACTCTTTCCCTAGATTTTAACTATTGAATGAAATAGGAGGCAAGAATCATGAACATACCTTATGATCACTTCCTTTGGTCTTTGTTGTTCCAGCTTCGCTCCAATGCTCTTGTTCCGTCAAGACCAAAATAACTCAAACCAATTGAAGTAAAAACAACTCAATATATTCAACAGTTAATCGATGTATATGATCAAGGAGTTATACAATAAAGTAGACTTAACTTTATGGGAAAGGGACATATTACTGTATTATATTGATGGAAAGCAAAGATTACAACCTGAGCCTTGATGTTGCAAACCTCCTTTCAATGGCTCCTGGCTCTGACACACACACTTGCTCACCTGCATGAAGAAGATCAACCACTTTTGATAACCTTGTTGGAGTTCTCTAGCTGCTGTAGCTTCAGTCCTTCACACAGTCTTTCACTAATTCTCCAATAAGATTCTTGCTTTTCTTCTTGCTAGCTTTTTCCATGAGAATTCTCTCAATATATAGGAGAGAATGAATTAGTTACTTGGATAGGAATGATCCCAAAATATCATGAAATCAAGTACTTAGATAACCATTCGAATGCCATCTCATCCTTCTAGAAGATTCCCTTCTAGAAGCTTTAAGAATTCATCTTTTTTCCTTCTTTAGAAAGAGTTTGCACCCTAGCAGTTAGACACAATGCGAACTTCTCGCACCCTAGCTTAAGGTAGCCTACGAGAATCATGCATTCTCGCAGGCAAATATATTGGTAGCCTACTAACCTTCCTCAAAAATATGATTTCTGGAAAGAAATGAAGGTAACTTTTCTCAGGAGAAAGTTCTAATGAATAGCCGGAGTACACCATTATTAATACATCATCATGATGACCAAAATCATGGGTAACAGCAGGGTCATACAAGATAGCAGAAAATCATTTGATTCATATTCATGAGCCACACAAGAAGATGATAGTTCTCAATGGCTAAACTGAAATGAATCAAATTATAGACTAAAGATGTATATGAGAAAGACTGATATAAGTAACAAAAGAAAATTGTCCTTTGTATTAAGAAAAGCAGTCAATTACATAGCCAAAAAATTGTATCCAGAATTCCCCTTTTCCTTTTAGAAAAGCTAGGCATTTATAGCCTTTTACAATCAATTTTTGAGATCCTGAAAATGTGGATCTATATCTAAAAATAGTAAATCAAACTAACTAAGACAAAAGATAATAAATACTAGTGGCCAGACTAGAATTCGAACTATCTTCTATCTCAAAATTTGACATCTGTGTTTCATCAGCTTTCTAGAAGTTGTTGTCATGAAAAAGGTAAAGGCACCTGTCTTCTGTAGCTGGATTTCTTCAATTACCCATAGTCAAAACTTTAGGAGCTAATTTAACATGTGTTTTTCAAAATCCCCATGAATGTCTGCAGCTGAGTATTTTCTAACTAAGTAGTTAATCTTTTAATGTTCTAGAACCTCTTTAAATCCTTTAAAAATCGCTCTGCTCCATCTTTAGCTTTCAAAAATTCTTTTTGTGCTTTCACCAGCTAACTTGCCTTATGATCCGCTGGTTAGCTGGTGAAAGCTCTGCCTTTCACCAGCTATCTGGTTGTAAATTTTCTCTTTGCACTAGTGAAAGCTCTGCTTTAACCCAAAATGAAATTCACCTCCAAAACTGTTGTTCTATCAAAAACTCAACGTGTCCCTACTCAAGCTTGAGGATTAAATCAGGAAAAGATCTAATGCTCTCTGCTATTTCACTGCTTGAGTTCTTCCTACGTTTTGATGAATAACCCTTTCTAGAACCCTCTCCCACATTTGCATCTTTTCTCCATGGAGTACTGGTGTTGCTGTCCTCCATTTGTCCCTCTGCTTCCACTATTAGACAAATGGTTCAGATTTCCTTGAATGAATTCTCCCGGGTTAGGTTAATTTCTTGTACTTTCTTAAAGGCTATCTCTGAATATCCAATTTCCACCTTGGGCAAGGCTTGCATTCCCAAATCAGTGAGTGCAGGCTATCCACCTTTATCAAAACACACCACACCAGGCCTGGCTTGGGGTATAGTTGAGCATCTTAACAACCCATCCATCCTTGCAAATAAGGGTTAGGAAGAAAATCTGGAGCCAGGATTTGCTTATGCTTGTAGCCTTGGACCTGTATCTCTTCTTCATAGACTCAATTTTGTTTTTTGCATTGTGACTGTGTCTTGTGATATTTAGTTTCAGAACTACGAGTGGAAACCTACTTTGCCACATCCTCACAGTAATTTCCTTTGAGCTTGGATTTGATGGCTTATACATTATGGTCTGATAAAAAAGTCTCCATTAAAATACACCTCCAATGATTAAATCAATATATAAATCAATATTGCAGCGCCTTTTCAAATCAATATGCACTGCTATAGACCAGACAAACTACTTCCTTGAATAGCCATAAGAGAACATCTGACAGATCTTTCCTTACATCTGTCAACTGTTGAAAAGCCGAGCTATCTTCATTCTTAGGGCACCTGTGCATTGATCTGTTCATGGATTTTCCTCGTGGCCTGATACCTGGCAATGGAGCTCCTTAAACACCTGTACAAGCATAAATAAAACTCAATCCCTTGACATCTGTCAGCTGCCTGCATTTGGCTTATGGCTCGGATTATCTGTTGGTTAATGGATATGGATTGTCAAATGACTTGACCTATCGACTCGGCAATTCTTGTTGAGACTGCGTGTTAACTCTTGGTTTGACTCCCGTTATTGACTCATAGCTTATGAATTTAGGCAACTCATAGCTTGACTTTAGTATAATGATCGGTGGCTTATTTAAGAAATGCACATGTGACTTGGATTTTTAAAACTCTATGCTTGGACAATATGTAGTAATTCTAGGCAATACGTAGTTTAGGCATAACCTAGGCATAGAACATTTAAAATCACATACCTCATATTTTTAGTATTATGAGATTTATTCAAATATAAAATATATTTGAAGACTAGGACTTACTAATTTATGTTTTTTGCATAGCAGGTTAAGAGAGAAAAACCAAAGGATTGTTGGGAAAATATTGTCAATCGTGAGCTGATGAGGAACCAAGATTAAGACACTGGCCAAGAGATTGACGAAAGAAATAAATCAAATGAAGAGTTGATAAAAATGCTCATCAAAATACCGGTGCTTTTTTTATCGCTAACAGAAGCTACATTAGATGGATGTAAAAACAAAATTCTTGAATGGAAAGATTGAATGGGAGGACTTTGTGGAACAACCAGATGGTTTTGTACTGCATAACAAAGGCACTCATGTATGCAAGATAAGGAAGGCCTTGTATGATCTTAAGCAGGCTTCCAGAGTTTGGTATGACATGATTGATGGCTTTCTTAAAATCCTGGGCTTTCATAAAAGTGATGTTGATGCAAATATGTACTTCAAGGTAAGAGGTAACCAACCTGTTATACCAATCTTGTATGTTGATGATCTCTTTATAATAGGAGATGAAGGGCTAATAGCCTGGTGTAAGAGGGAGCTAACCTCATAATTTGAGATGAAAAACTTAGGTTTGATGCATTACTTCCTAGGATTGGAAGTGTGACAAAGACAGGGTGAGATATTTCTGGCATAAAAAAAATACACAGTGGATGTACTAAAGAGGTTTGGTATGATGGATTGAAAATCCATGTCTACTCCGATGGTGTTGGCAGCCAATCCTCTTTTTTCACTGTCTTATAAGCTGCCTACACCAATGTTCTGCAAACATCTATTTTTCGTCGCAATTTTCAAATAAACGACACTTTTATTTTTGCAACATTTGCACATTTGCCTTCGTTTTGTTTTCACGACTGTAAGCGTGAAAACTGGTCTTTCAAAGTCGCATTGAAATCATTTTTGAACTGTCATTATCCTTCTTGTCAATATGCCCATTGCGCTTACATTTCACTTAACCATTACGTAGCTGGCAAAACTTTCGAACTGTACTCATTGTACATTCTTGGATTGATTGTTTGACTTGGTTTCATGGAGTTTGTAATGCATTGCCATTTGGATTTACATGTTATTCGACCTATTGGACCTTTGGTTTCATGAGAATACATAGGTGTTATGGTTAAATCTTTCATATATATCTTTTAATATGATACCTATGTTCGTATTTTCATAACTATTGGCATGTTGATTATATGCAGACCCATTGGCACATTGGTTAAACTATTGATATGAGCTGATACATTGGCGCATGGTTAAATATTTGGTATTGGTTTCAAATTGTATGTTGATAGTTAAAACTATGGCACAACGTTGATTGCGCACGTTGGTTTATACACTTACTATTGGTTTCATGGGTCAGCCAAGTGACATGACTGTTGAACTATACTATAATGGGTAGAACAGCTATGAGCTGGCGGTTGTACTTTGGCAATAACTATTTTGCATGGCAGAGATAAACTCCACCACCTTCGCACGATGGCATTTATGCCTATCCCTTATCCTCATTTACCTCTGTTAGCTCGGGTAACCCTTCCTGCACTTTGCTCTTGTGTGTGTTATGATCCAAACCTTGGGCTTACCATGTGCTCAGCTCCATGGCACCAGTCATGCGAATCGAGCCAAATGACAACCAAGCCTTGCTATTATTTGACAATGCCCGGAAAGACTTGGTGGATAACGGATGGCTCACTTTTGTACAACGATTTGAGGGTTTTAATCTAGTTGTGGCACACCAGTTTTCCCTGACTTTTGATGGCTGTAGAGCCAAGGTGGGTGACATACAGTTGGAAATCGATGAGAAGTTTATTAGTTCTTCTATAGGGTTACCTGCCACAGGCTAGCGTTGGTTCAAAAATTTGAAAGTGGAAGAGGTTCCATGGCCACTACTGTTCGTCTCCCGAAAGGTCACCTCTTATGACAGAGGTATGCCCATATCCATGCTTAAACCACTATGGCATGACCTTTTCATAATAGTCAAGCAGTTCATGACCTATGAAGGTCGATATGGACTCATGTTTCTCTACCACCTACGTTTGTTAATGAATTTTATGGGATACCCGTTGAATATGCCCTTTTACTTTCACCGTAGCCTATATAAAATGTCTAAAAGGTTTAAAAGGGAGAAGGCTGACAGTAGTCTGTTCCACCATGGACTTATTAAACTTATCATTTTTTATTACTTGATTTTACACGGTGATAGCTGGAGAGATTTCATCGCTCGAAATGGTTTTGATGATACAAACCCTGTCCAGGTTGACAAGCCTGTGGTAATTGAAACCAAGGCCGGGCCACCCGTGCCCTTCCATATCCTACTGCCCTCTCCTAATCTTTCGGTCGACCCTGCTATTGACTTACTAGACGTTGGAATTGAGAAGGCCGAGGCTATAAAGAGACCTGTGAGCAAAAAGGCAAAGGCAAACCCTACTGCTAATGCCAAAGGAAAAATGAATGCCCGTCTTATTTCGATAATGGCTAGGACCAAACCTAAACCCTCGGTTGAGCAGAAGCCCATAATCCTTAGTGAGGATTTGGACTCTGACATAGAATTTTCCTAGCCAGTGAGTACCCCTACTCAAAGGGTTTATGCCCCGAACCACCTTATGATTTCGTGACGAATCTTCCCCCTTGCCTAAGGAATAACCATGGCTACCCTGGTATTAAACTCCCTAATGAAACCCTCAACAATGTAACCAAAACCTCGCCTGCTCTTTTGAAACCCAGATAGTCATCCTATGATCAATGTGATTTGTGGTTGGAACGATACTACATCGACGTTCCCATACTCCAATCGAAAGTTCAATCGCTGGAAAGTCAAGTTGTAGTATTAACCAGCCAAAGAGACAAACTCCAAGCAACTGATAAGAAGCAGAAGACAACTGGCTCCATCGTTTTCAAGAATGTTGAATCGACCACAGCCGTTATCAACTCCAAATTGTCGTGATCAAGCCATTTGCTCGCCATATAGGTATGGATTTTGATATCGTTTTAGTTTTGTGAATGACCAGGATTAATATATTGATTGAAATTTGGTCTTCGAATAGCTCTGTTTATATTTCGAAATGGCTCTGTCATAATGTGTTCATCTTGTATGATTTTTGCTTTGCTAAAAATAAATGGAATTTTGTTTTAGATACATGAGTTGATCATTCCCATTTTAGTCATTGATAGATTTTTATCGGATTTGATTGGTCTTCGTTTGGATTTGATTTGTTCGTTTGTCTGATAGAGTCAACGAAACTTATGGTTTTCTTTCAATTGAATTCATTTTGTATCTACTCTGAACAAAAAGTTTTTCATGCTCAATTTAGAATATGATCATGTTTGGATTTGATTTCGTTATGGTTCATGTGCTGTGATTAGCAAATGATTTCAATGAGTTTGGTTGTTACGATCTTGTAATATGTTGTTTCATGTAATCTTCTAAGAACCATAATACAACTCTGTTCGGTTTCAATTTGGAAAGAACTACTCTATTTCATATGAAAACAATGCTCTCATTTAAGCCTGTGCAAATGCGCCCGAATCGTGGAATGGTTTTGATTCATAAAAACTATGTTAAAACCTTAATTGCTCGATTTGCTCTTATTTTGATTGGATTATCCCATATCTGGAGTTGGCTAGATTGTTTTATGAGTTGAATTCGGATTATAATTGTTGCTCTGTTGATTTTAAATTTGCAAAACGAATTGGTCAACCTAGGTTATCTCTACCAAATCCATTTATAATTCATTTGAATGGAATGATTTGAATCAAAGTCAATCGATCTTGTTTTCCCAATTTGCAATAACAAACGATCGGATAATTCTTACGAATTCTGTTACCAATTAATTGATCCTGTTTGATTTTGAATGGTATAACCATTTCAATTTCAATGATTCGTTTTCAAATAGCTATTGGATGTTAATTGAATTTAATTCTTTTAAAAGATTTTCAATTGATTTTAATGTTGATTCCGTGTCTTATTTAGACCAGCTACAGAATCGCAAGATTCTGTAGCTAGTCTGTAGAATTGGATTTTTATTATTTTATTAATAAAGGATCCTTCTAACTTGTCCATTTTTTACCCTTTTCAGGTAAATTCAAATTGCATGGGACATGCTGGACAGTCTAGGGGATATTTGTGTGTTTAGTTTTATTGTAGGTTACTATTTTAGTTAAACTTGGGAGATTTTCCCAGATTTTATGTAAACAGTTTTGATAACTTCCAGAGGGAGGTTTTACCCTGTGGGAAAACTTATAAATACTTATTATTTTTTTAATAAGGGGCATCCTCACTTGTGGGAGAACCAGGCTATGGATTTCTAATACAAACAGAGACAGGAGTTGATGTTTTGCTACAGCTTTCTCTTTCATAATATCAATCTTTTGTTTCATGTTTATGCTTATCAATTTGCATTTGATTAGTGACTACTTTAGCTATCATAGTATTTTGCAGAATGATATGATTTAATCAATGTGATCCATGTCTGATTTCTTTCATTAATCTAAAATACAACAATTACCTTGTTCAGTTAATGAATGGCAGATTTCTCTTCTTCATCAATTGAACTATTATGTATAGATCTTTGCATGCAAGTTTATCTAACTGTGAAGATTTATAAATTATAAGATTGTTGTTATTTTTATTTTTTGTTTGTCCTATGATCATACCTTAAGAGCACTGCAGCTTATCGTTTACGAGAAGCTCCTGGATAATTCGGAGCAGGTTTCCTCCTTCCGATCAGCTAGGACGATCATCATACACAGGATGAATCTGGAGCGTTTCTCCAGGCCAGTTTGAGATTAATTTTCATTAGTGTGTTAGTATAATATTAGTATTTTAGTTAGATATATTTGTAGTTTAGATGTATAGTTAGAATTAATATATTAGTTGTTTAGTTTAGTTAGTTTTCTGTTTTATTTCTGTTCATAAAATTATAAAATCAACAAAAATATATTTCTCTGTCTTGGGACAGAATATTAATGAGTTTTTCAGGTTTCATCTAAATCTATAAATTGTAGATATTGTACATTTTGTGAATAAGATTTATTTATGTTAGTAGTTAGATAGTTAATTAGTTAGAGTTAGTATAGTATTAGTTAGTAGATTGTATATATAGAATAGTTAGTTTAGTTTATTAGTTTGTTTTATTTCTTTTTAGTTAGATTAGTTTAGTTTGTTTAATAGTTAGTTTTAGTTATATTAGTTAGTTTAGAGTAGTTTTNTTTTTTTTTTTTTTTCTTAGGACCTTAGATCGGCTAATGGAGCTGCTAAACCCATCAGGGTGGTTCATTCCAAATGGCTTGGGTTATTAGACAACCCCGGACCGGTTCCACTCTTCCAGTTGACGGACGGTTGATTTCGTCCGTCAACAGATGGTTACCAACCTGAGGAAGTTGCATGATTCTGATACAGTTTTAGATTTGGTGGATCCCACCATGCATAGGCAACTGATTGGATCATTGATGTACATGATCCACACTTGGCCAGATATATACTATGTATCATGACTGAACCGAGACGGAGACACTGGGTAGCAACAAATCACATCTTGAGACATCTCAGAGGGACCATTACTTATGGTTTGAGATATACATCCAATGGTGGTTTATTTCTTGCATGGGTATGCAGATGTTGACTGGGCAGAAAGGCCAATGGATTAGAAGAGTACTTCCAGATACTGCTTCAATTTAGGATCCACTATGATCTCTTGATAAAGCCAGAATTAGGGATCCATTGCATAGAGTACAACAGAGGCTGAGTACATTGCAGCAAGTGATGCTAGAAAGGAAGAAATATGGCTCAAAAAATTGGTTTCTGGGTTGTTTGGTGACAAGATCAAGATGACGGTGGTTCACTGTGATAATCAAAGTTGCATAAAATTGATAGAGAACCCAGTATTTCATGATAGGTCAAAACATATTGACATGAGGTACCACTACATCCGAGACTTCGTCCAGAGAAAAAATGTAAAGTTACAGTACATAGCCACAAGCGAGCAGGTAGCTTATATCCTAACCAAGCATCTGACCTCAAGACAATTTGTGCAGCTGAGAGGAAAGCTTGTTGTGGCTGAGAATGACTCCCTTGTTTAGAGGGAGTGTTAAATTTGGCAGCATAGACATTCATTCTCCAATGAGAGGTCATATGGGCCACCCTGAGGGTAGCCAGGGAGATTTGTAGAATCAACCAGTCTTGTGAGGTATTGAAAAAATCTAGGGGGAACATACAACCTCTGTGAGTCAAACCAAAATTCAGGATGAACAATATGCTATGTAAGTCTAATGAAACATTCTGGGGGTACGTACAACCTCTGTGAGCATATACAATCTAGTGAAAAAATCAGGGGGAACGTACAACCTTTGTGAGCATAGATAGACTAATGCAAAAGTTAGGGGGAATGTACAACCTCTGTGAGCCTAGTCAAACCTTGTGAGCAATGAGCAAAAGTCAAGGCATATAGCAAAAGTTAGGTTGAATATAAAATTCCTATGAGCTAGAAACAAACGATATTCCTAATATTGCAAATGATATAAATGTATTGATCTAGTGTGTTGGCACATGTAACATTATCCACCATGAAGAGAATTTCGAATTGCCTTGTAAAGAGTTGAGTTGTAATCGAATTCTCAAGTCTAGTTCTATTTTTAAACTAAAGTGTAATGCTGAATTGTAACTGAACTCTCAAGTCTAGTTCTATTTTCGAATTAAAGTGTAATTTTGAGTTGTAACTGAAGTCTCAAGTCTAGTTCTATTTTCGAACTAAAGTGTAATTCTGAGTTGTAACGGAAGTCTCAAGTCTAGTTCTATTTTCGAACTAAAGTGCAATTCTGAGTTGTAATGGAAGTCTCAAGTCTAGTTCTATTATCGAACTAAAGTATACCAGTCTCAATTCTATTTCTATTTTCGAACTAAAGTGTAATGTTGAGTTGTAACTGAAGTCTCAAGTTTAGTTCTATTTGCGAACTAAAGTATACCTGTCTCAAGTCTAGTTCTAAGGTCGAACTAAAGTATGAAGCTGAGTTATGATTAAAGCATGCAAACAAGTTAATATTTCGAGACTCTCCTCTTCGGCCTATATAAGTAGAGGTCGACCCCTCTCTTCAACATAGTTTTGATATGAAGGTTAAGGGTGAAGCAATAGAGGTGCATATCAGTGATAAAGAGGCAACATACCAAAGAAGCATATCAGTGTTGTATATCAGCAATAGAGGCTACATATCAGAGGTGTATATCAATATCATATCAGTGTTTTATATCAACAGTAGAGGCATCATATCAGAGGTGTATTTCAGCAAGGTCGCTTACATATTTGTCAGGTCAGAGTCATCTTGGCAAGCTCTTTAAGAACAAAACATTCATGGTTGATATTTGTAAGTGATATTACATTATTAATGCAATAAAGGAATATTGTTTGCTAGTGTTTTTCTTCCTATACAGGGTTTCACTAGGGTATATGTGTTGTTGATGTGCATGCTTACTTATCTACATAGTTATTTCTATTCGGTTATGATTTGGTATTGTTGAAGTGTATTAAGATGGAATCAAAGTGTTGAAGAAAATAAAAGAATTAATCCTCATAAGAAATCAAGCTCATAATTTAACACTTTTATGATATTCCATGGGTTCTATAATGATTTTGGGAAAAATGAGACAAACCCTTTTCAATTTATGAATGAAAAACAATGGGTTTCAAACCTAGGTCAAGTATTATGCTCTTTTCAATTCACATTTGAATTCTTCCACTCTTTTTTTATTAGAGATTTACTCGGTCAAGACTATCATGATGGTTGTTGATTCTGAGCTATCTTGAATTCATAGCTAGAATGATCAAACTCATATCTATTTGTTGGATAGAATTGGGTTATTGTTCTAATTTATTTCAAATAAAATTTATTGATTTAACTGTGTATTGCTTCCATTTGGGTCGATTCTGAAATCAAGCTCGAATTGGGTGATGGAATTTATTTTTTATAAATGATAATGACACTACCTATAACCAAAATTTTCATCATGAGTTAATTCTTTGTGTTACTCTTGATTCTATTTGGTTTTAAAAGAAAAAGGGTAATGGGTTCAAACCCTATCTCTGCGTTGAGGCACACAGGCTCAAACATGGGTCATTTGAGTTGCATGCAATTTATCATTTCTTCAACTCAAATTTTTATGACATGATAAATATTTGGTTTTGATCAAAGGTGTCGTATGCATATTGGTATGGTATCTGGTATGATATTATTTCACTTTGGTTTGAGTCAAGAATTTAAATAGAAATGAACACCAATCATTTTGGGATAAGAACTCTATAGGTGAATTTTTGGTCAAAGCCAAAGTTGCAGAGATTATGATTTGATTGGATATTATTATCATTATTTTCTCAAACTATGATATTACTTCAATTAAAATATGGGATAATACTAATTCCAAAACATACCATGATTAACTTGTTTTATACATATGATAAATTTAAAAATAAAGGTATACATGCACTCAATTATTGTGGAATATGAACATGACTAGTGGTTGATATTTTTGGATGGCATAAATAAAATAAATTGGTAGAAGTTATATGTTTTAAAGGACTATTATATAGACTCCATTTTCCATTCATAAATAACACTTTTCATAAGTTAATTTACCTAATATCACTCATTAAAATTCAATTTCTCATTATTACCATGTCTATATAATTAAAGAAAAGGTGAAATTTGAAAGAGATATAGTTGGAATGTGTTGCTAGCTTGATGAAATAAGGAAAACGATTAATGTTGAATTATAGCATGTGTATATAATTGGAATAATATGTGGGATGATTGTTTATAATGAAAGAGTACATTCATGGTTGAAATAAATAAGATATTGAATAGTTTTTGTCATACATCCCCACCATATTAGCACTTTTCAAAAATTACACACCTTTTTCATATGGCCATATCATACAAATTCTCTTTTCATACGCTTCTACTATCCATATTTTAAAAGAAAATGACTTGTAGGTATGAGGATTTACAGTTCATATTCCAATGTTCAAATAAGAGTGGTATGTTGGTAGAGTTTGCATTGTTGTCCTTATTTTCACTTTTCCCCTTCATTTTCGTTTTGTGTTGCATGGTTTTGTTAGTCTCAGAGTCAATTTAATCATGATGACAATTTGTTTTAGATGTTTAATTCACTGTGAGTTATATATTCACTAACTTGAGTATGATGGTATATAGATGATATTTTTTCCAGTCATGGAAACAATAGAGGGGAAAACAAAGGAAGAACATGGAGATTACCCAACACATTTTGGCAACCTAGGGAGCACAAAAAGTTGAGGTTTTCCATACAATTTGATGTTGATTTTGATGAATTTTAGTAGTTGATCCAAACATGACATTTGAATCTTGATGGAAATAATTTACCTCATCCTCAAGCCCATCCAAATGTTATCTTGCAACCTCATCCTAACATTGTTAGTGTCCCTGAGCCTCATATTCAACCACCTAATGATGAATGAAGTGGTACTCCTTCCAATCCCTCCTTTGGTATCAATCAATGGCCATTGATCCTCCTCCTCCTCCACCTGTTAAAAAACCATTACATGTCATTAAAAATGAATCTATACCTCCTCCTCCTCCACCACCTAAACATCACAAAATTTACTCCACGATTCTCAGACAAAGGTAAGCAACCAATCATCTCTCACAACATAGCTAAGTATTCTTCCTCTTCTCAATCCAAGATGGAATGAGAAACTAGCGGTAAGAGAAATATAAATGATATATAAATCTAGTGTTGGAAGATTGGTTGTTGTCATTGATGTCAACCCTAGTAATGGGTTTTGGACCGCAAGATTGATGAAGGTATTTGGACATGAAGGAAAATGCACATGCAGATACAACACCCATGGATGGATAGTATACATCATGTTATTTCCGGTGGTATGTGGCATGTCACATGGATCCTCATGGTTGAGGAGAAATGAATTTTTGAATATGACAAAGTGAATTGAAGAAGGAAGTACATGTAGGCCCTGAAGATAATTAAAGAAAAAAATTACAAAATAAGAAGGTGTCAGTCCGGCCCTAATGTTAAAAGGAAGTGACATAAATGGTATAAATAAACATCATTATACATTCATTTGATACAAGTCGAATTTCAGAGGAAATAAGAAGAAAAATAAGGCCGGATTTCAAGGGAGGATGAAGTCTTTTGGTGATGTGTTCTAAGGTATGTTATTTTCAGGTCATCTTACCATTTTTGCAACAACGGTTTTTCTAGAACGATTCAGATGGTGACATAGCTATGGTATTGAGAAGACATATCAAGGTACCTCTAGTAAATATTTCAGCTCTTGATTCACTATAATTATGGAGATACACTCTGTGGAAGATAGGGTTTGTGACCAGTCTTGAAGCTAGTCAATAAACAAGTGTTCTGGGTAAAACACTCATAACTTCTTCATCAAGAATCCAAATGACGTGGCACAAATTTCCTTGAAAGAGTACAGACTGTAGTTTCTTGTGTGTGATTTTTAGAATCAGATGTTAAATATTGAGCGTGGGGCATTCTGTACAAGTTCGGTCTCCTGAATAGACCAAAATTGAATAAAGTCTACCATTCTTTCTATAACTTCTTTTTGGGGAGGATTCAAAGAGTGAAACTTGGATGAGTTTCATAGAATACATTGAGTGATATTATATACAGGATCAGAGTACTCCAAGAATTGAAGAATTGTAGAAATTGAAGAAGTCTCAGGAAGCATTATCAGGTTCTATGTGATGATTGGTTGATGGTGATGATTTAATGTAAAGTTTTATTATCTCTCATATA
>ML784611.1:364933-386386 GCA_009831015.1 Picea engelmannii
CTCTACTCGAAGAAGAAAAAAGAATAGGAGAAGTAAGGAATGTCCAAATGAAGAAGAAAGAAGAAGATTGTGAGAAACTTGAACAATAAGTTGTCTCATTGAGGAAGAGCTTAAGAAACTCTCAAGTGCCAAAAGACTTAACACATATTGTATGCATGGGTGAAACCTCATACAAAGAAGATGCAAATACCAACAAGAAGGTTGAAGAAAGAGCTACACAGACACTTGATGAGAAGTGGACCAGGATACCAGAAAGAAGGAATGATTACAAAAGAGATGAATATCCAAGAAGACATCCTACCTTTAGGAATCAAAGAAGCTTCAATCAGTATGAAGGAAACTATAGAAGAATAGATCATGAATCCAGATGGACTACATCACAAAGAAGCCCACTTACTCCAAGGTATCAAAATTTCTTTCTTAGTCATTGTTATATTTGCAAAATTTTTGGACATAAGGCAATTAATTACAGAATCAATGAAAGGAACACATACGCAAGAAACATGAATGGTGTAAATAGAAGATATGGAAATAATCATGGATTTGTCAACAAAAGTTATAATTCATTTTCCCCATTGATGGACAAAAATATTACATGCTACAAATGTAATTATCTTGGTCACAAAGCACGAGATTGAAGATATATGAATGAAGATGTCCCTATGCCAACCACAGTATGGAGAAGGAAAGATATTCCAAAAAATGAAGATTGTCGAATAGCATTGACCACTGAAGAATGTAAAGAAGAAGATGAATGGTACATAGACAGTGGAAGTTCTTCACACATGACCGGGGATCAAGACAAATTCATCAGCTTGAAGAGAAAGGGTGGCAATGTTGCATTTCGAGATGACTCATCTGCCAAAATATTTGGAGAAGGTGTAGTAGAGATTGGAAGAAAAAATGTAAAAGAAAAGAATGTTCTATTGGTTGAAGACTTAAATCATAATCTACTCAGTGTCAGTAAAATGTGTGATCAAGGATACACTCTTACGTTTGATTCCAAAAAATGAAAAATCAGAGAAAATAACTCAGGAAGATTGGTTGCAACTGCAACAAGAAGACCAAACAACATATACATCCTAGAGATGAAGAAGAGAGAGAAGACAAAAGCCACACAAAAGGATTCTAAGGAAGAAAAACTCCCAAAGACCAAAAATAAGGATGAAGTATTATTGAGTGCCACATGTTTAGGGGGAGCAGCCCCAAAGAAGAAGGTTACCTTTTTCTATTAAACTTAGGGGGAGCAGCCATACCCTTTGCCATTGATGTCAAAGGGGGAGAGAAATTGGGATCACGATGATAGGGGGAGCATGACTGTTGCCATCAATGACAAAGGGGGATATTGCTGGAAGATTGGTTGTTGTCATTGATGTCAACCCTAGTCATGGGTTTTGGACCGCAAGATTGATGAAGGTATTTGGACTTGAAGGAAAATCCACATGCATATACAACATCATGTTGTTTTCGGTGGTATGTGGCATGTCACGTGGATTCTCATGGTTGAGGAGAAATGAATTTTTGAAGATGACAAAGTGAATTGAAGAAGGAAGTACATGTAGGCCCTGAACATAATTAAAGAAAAGAATTACAAAATAAGAAAGTGTCAGGTCGGCCCTAATGTTAAAAGGAAGTGACATAAATGGTATAAATAAAAAAATTTATATATTCATTTGATACAAGTCGAATTTTAGAGGAAATAAGAAGAAAAAGAAGGTCGGATTTCAAGGGAGGATGAAGTCTTTTGGTGATGTGTTCTAAGGTATGTTATTTTCAGGTCATCTTACCATTTTTTCTATAACATTTTTTTCTAGAACGATTCATATGGTGAAATTGCTATGGTATTGAGAAGACATATCAAGGTATCTCTGGTAAAAATTCCATCTCTTTATTCGCTATAATTATGGAGATACACTCTGTGGAAGATAGGGTTTGTGACCAGTCCTGAAGCTAGTCAATAAACAGGTGTTCCGGGTAAAACAATCATAAATTCTTCATAGAGAATCCAAATGATGTGGGAAAAATTCAATTGAAAGAGTATAGATTGTAGTTTCTTGTGTGCAAGTTTCATAATCGGATGTTAAATATTGAGCGCGGGGCATTCTGTGCAAGTTCGGTCTCCTGAATAGACCATAATTGAATAAAGTCTACCATTCTTTCTATAACTTATTTTTGGGGAGGATTCAATTAGTGAAACTTGGATGATTTTCAAAGAATACATTGAGTAATATTATATATAGGATCAGAGTACTCCAAGAATTGCAGAAATTGAAGAAGTCTCAGGAAGCATTATCAGGTTCAATGTGATGATTGGTTGATGGTGATGATTTAATGTAAAGTTTTATTATCTCTCATATATTATTGGGTGGAAGGAAGGGGAAAGGATGGAGAGTTCAAATCTCTCTTGATATTGGAGGATTGTATCTTCCTCTTGGAGGTTTATCCCTCCCTTTACATTTGGAAGCTGTAGCTACCTTTGGAAGTCATTACTTCCCTTGAACAATAACTATTGATTATTTCTCATATATTGTGCATGGTGTATTGTGGTGTATTGGTGTAACTCTCATACTATTGTTCATTTCTCATTGGATATAGTTGAATGGTTTAAGTATAATTTGAAAAAGGTTTTAAATTGTACTTGATATGGATTCACCCCCCTCTCAGTATCAACATCTAGAAGTAGTACAACTGGAAGAGAAGAAGTATCAATATGAAGACATCATTAGAGAAATATAAGAATTATTTAAGAAGAAATTCCTTGAATTATTAAATTTTATCTTAATGGATACTTGAGAGTGAAACTTTTTCTTTTATACAGATGGCATAATTATGATATTAAATTTTAGAGCTTAAAATATCATATTATATTTTGGTAGTTACAAGTGGCATATGCCATGATTTTTTGATGCATATTGTTACACACCTATTTGTCAAACTTAAGTGACGAAGTGTTTGTCATGATCCCTAGACATGTTGGTGGATAAATTTATCATATGAAGGTCAAAGTACTATGTGCAGATGTAGTATTCATTTTTATTGAGAAAAGAAATTAATTTAATGTGAGAATCCACCTCACATATAATTTCCTAATCTCAAGGAGAAGTTGAGATTCTCATGGATGGTTGAGAGATTTTCTCAAACCAATATCCTAATTTGATGGATCTTTAGAGATATTTACTCCCTAAAATCATTGAGAGACATTTTATCCCTAAAATCCTTGAGAGATATTTTCTCCCTAAAAATCTTGGAGATCCCAATTTAGTGGATCTAGTGAGTGATATTCTCCATGGTGGTTAAGCCTCCAATTCCTATATAATGAGGGCATTCTAAGGTGAAAAGGGGGGAACTTGGGAATATCAAACCTTTGATATTGTGAGGAAGTAGTTCATAGCATCATACCTATAGTCTTATGGCATTAAGGGGATGGAAAAAAGAGAGCTTGGAGGAATTGCCGCAACATCATCATTGAGGTTGTAAATCTTCCATTTCTTTCCACTTTTAGCATATAAATTGGCCTATTTCTCTTAATGTCTACATTGTTCATTTCATGAATGTTTATATTTTTCTTTTTTAATTCTAGCATAGATAAATCTACTTTGTTCTAATGATATATAGTAGCCAAAGAATATTTTATTGTCTCTTGTAAGAGGGCTACTTCCATACTAGGAGCTTGGAGATCAAGTTCAACAATTGGAGAAGTGAGGAAAACCTACAACAAAGAGGTAAGCCATTTATATTTTCCTCTTTATGATTTCATTAATGATCATAGAAATTAGTCTTAATGGGAAGTTAGTGTCCATTTATTTTCCTTTTGTCTTCGATCGAAGGAAACCCGATCCAAGGGGGATTTCACCTGTCTGCAGGGGGAATTCACCATAATACAAAATTGGTTTCTCCACTAGGGACTTGATTCCTTAGTTTTTATCCCTTTGATTTTGATTATTGTTTGATTTTGGTGTATATGATGTTTCTTTGAATTGTTTTGCTTCCATCATCATTGTTGGGAAGTTTACTGAGTCAATAGACTATTCTTTTTTGAATCTAGGAAATTTTTTATGTTTGTTTGATCATTTCCATAATTAAACACTCCTTTGTAGAGTCCTAGAGAATTGATCTCCTTGTCAATGCCCCCTGTCAACCTCTTGGGGAGAATTTATCTCTTAATCAATGCCCTCTATTAGTTTCTTGGGGAGTGTTGAACTTTGTTCAACACCCTGCCTACACTATATAGGAGCATTGAACTCCTTCCTAGGTCAATTCCAAGCCTCTTTTTCCTTAGTTTCTCTTATTTTTTATTCAGAGATTTGCCTCAGAGTCTTTTAGGATTGGTTATGACTTCAGTTGATTTGAAGGTTTGTGTTTATCACTTTTTTGTCCTCTTTTGAATTATTATCTCTTATCAAATTGTGAAGGGTCCATAGTTGACAAGGTTAACTTGATCCTTCATAAAGTCTTTAATGTCAGCAGTTTGATCTTAGTTATTTGCAAGCTTTCAAACTTCTATCATCTCCATTCCAAAAATTTCCAAGTGTTTCACTTGATGATTTTGGAGTGCTTTTCATTGATTTGGAGATTTTATAGGTTGTGTCAATCCTGGTTATTGAGTTTCTTGCTCTGTCCTCTTAGGAATTTTTTTGATCCCTCGAGGGTATTCCTGAACTCTTTGGCCACTTTGTTGTTGATTTTTTTGTTTGTTAGTCCCAAACTCTTTGGCCTTGTTGAGACTTTACATTGATTATTCATCTTTTATTTTGAGGTTTTCAAAAAGTGATTTCCCTTCTCTTTTTACAAATTTTGGTTCTTGTTTGAACTTGTGTTGGAAGCATTCTTGCACTTGCATTCTTTCAACTTTTGCTTGAATGTATGTTTTGTTTGTATTTTTGGCTCGTAATCCTTTGCCATGACATTGAAATATTTCATTGAAAGTGTTATCACTAAAAAATTGTCCACAACATTGCACACAAATGGTTAAATAAACACATCAATGCCAACATCACTTAGTCCACCTACAACACCAAAATGCATTCAAAAGGAAAAATACTATAAAATTGGGTCAAAAATTGAAATGCGCAGATTCACCAAAGGAAGCATGTGCACATTGCGCAATATGTGTGGGCCAACACAAACCTCAACATGCACAATGCACGACTGTATATGAGAAAAGACGTGCACTTATATGAACGATGAATTTATGGATCTTGTCAGCCCCTCAACCACTTTTGGTCCGACCCCCAACACAATTTGACACTCATATTTGAGTCAAAACTAGCTTGGGGGATGATCAAGGGCTAGAGAGTGCCCTAAAAGGGCCCTTGTTCACACTATGAACCAATTACATTTTCCCATGTATGACTGCTATAAATAAGAGCCATGGGTGTGCTAAGAAATCAAGATCTTCATAGTATTGTTATGCTACAATAATTCTTCCTTGGGAATCCTCTTTTCTCTTAGAAGCCTTCAAGAACCATTGCAATAGGATGTTCCACTCACCTCTTGAGGGAATATGAATTTTTTATCTTCACCATTTGCCATTTCTTCCATTGTATGAAGAGTTCTCAATTAGGGAACTCAAGAGCCCTCCCAAGGAGGAAGAGGGGACTCATAAGTACCTATTTTTCTCTACAATGTTTTGCCTACTAATCTATTGATTCATTGGTAGCATTATGTTGGTCATTGTTTGATTTTCATGGTTCTAAGTTTCTCAAGTTTTCTAACATTTCTTTCTTAGTTGTTTTAGTTTATTTCTTTGTTTTTATATGTGTTTGGCTTATCTAACTCACTCACAAAACTTATGTCTTGTCTAGCAGGCTCATCTAGACATGGAAGTGTTGTTGTTTTGCTCACCCAAGTGACAAAACCAACACAACATATTGGCGACCATATTGGGGATCGGTATCAAATTCCTCCCTATTTGAGCTTAGAGAGAACTTCATTTTGATTTTTTTGTCTTGCAGGTACCAAAACTAGCCTAGCCCAACCTGGCAAAGTCAAAATTTAGAGTTGAGGAAGGAGTATTTCACTTGGAAATTTCTCCCCCAACACATGATAGGAAGTGCACGGATTTTCCTTCCCACATACATGCACTTTGTGCACTATGCATGAAGCATGCCTCTTTACACTATGCATTCTGCACATTGTGTGCCTACTGCGTGCCTGTCAGAATTGTAACCCACGCATAAGTCCATTTTTTCAAATTGTAAGGGTTTTTTCTGAATGGTTTGAAGGCCCCTAGCCTTCAGATTTTTATTTTCATGCACTTTGTAAGGCAAATACACTCCACTTAGAGTCCTTTACCATATGAAAGTTTAGCTAACATAGGCACTTAGGGGGTAAAAAGAACCAATATTCTCCTCTTTTTCTTTGTTTCCACATGGATGGCTTATTTGGCTTGTAAAATGTTAAGTTGAGGTTATTGCTTTCATTCATAAATCACTTAAATTGGGAGTAGAAGTTAACTTTGACCCTCAAGTATGCTCTTTCCTTGCACCCTAGTGTGATCTTGGGAATCATAAAGGTGGTTAAAGGGACATTTCATCTCCCTTAACAAAATCTTTAGGAGAGGACAAAGCCCCCCTAGGGTTCCTCTTAATTTTTTGAAATCATCTTAAAGTTTTGTAAGGGCCCATACATGCCCACATGTTGTAAATTTAGGATAGTTTATTAAAAATGATTTCTTAGTTTATATCACAATCTAGGGAAGTTTAAAGATCAAAGTAACGGGCCCATACATGCCCATATGTTTTCTATCTAGGATAGTTTCAAAGATTTCATAGTGTAAACAACATTTAGGGAGTTTAAAGGATTTGTAAAGGACCCATATGTCCACATTGCTAGTTCATTAGGGATTTAAATATTCCGCAAGGTTGTACCAAATACACGTAGTAAGCTAGGTAAAGAAGATTTGTAAGGACCACAGGAAGTCCACATGTTGCAATCTTACACTTAACTTATTAAAACATTTGCACACTTGTCACTTTCTTGCACACAAAGCCACTCACACACATAATTTCCATTTTGAAATAGTTGAGTTTGAAGTAGGATTTATCCAAAGGAACTCCAAAATATTTGACTACTTCTTTGGAAATTATCCACACCCATTTAATTCAAATGAGATTGGTCCACACCCCTAATCTCTCATCCCACCACATCTAAAATTTTCTAATAACGCACTAAATTTTCCTCCATAGGAGGTGCCAAAATAATGTTTTAGTCTAGGTAGGATCTCGGGGGTAGGCATCCAAATAACCCTTCATTATCAGGTTCTCACATTTTAAAATAGTAGAAGTTGAGAAATAGGGAACTTTAAAATTCTCCAAGTCAAGTTTTCCTACACCATAAGGTATGGAGATACCCATGAAGGGTTGAAGGCTGAGGTCTAGTTGTTCTGCACATCCCTCATTGAGTCACCCAACTCTTGGAAGGGCATCCAACCCATGACCCATTTCTAAGGAAGAAAATCTAAGTGTCACACTTTGACCGAGGTACCTAGTGGTCAAAACTTAGGACATCTACCCAGGTGGCGATTGTGGGATGCAATTGCACCTTGATCATATTTTGTGTGGCTATTGGGAAATATTTCTAGCTCTTTCAGGATATGCACCCTCTACCTCATTATAAATGATTACTTCAACCTTCACTAGTTTCTCTTTCGGTGGATTCAGACCCCATTGTTGAGTGTTATTGGAAGGCCCAATGCTATTTGAGAGGAAGGATGATACGTCTTTTAGGACATGACCATTTTGTTTTTATTTGTTCCCCCATGTGAAAAAAATTCACCTATCCACATGCTTGTTATTTTACAGTTGGTTTATGTATGATGTTCATTTGATTACATGAAATTGTGAGTTATACTATTTTGTGAAGGTCAAAATGATACAAATCTCTTGTGGATTTATTTCTCTCATCAACATTTTCACACATTCACTTTTCTAGTCGGAAACCATAGGGGACCCACATAATCTCCGACGTTACAGACACTTGCAAAATATCCCTCCTATTATAGGAGGAGTCCTTAGTCTTTCCAACTCACCGGCTCAACAATTTCACACCCTTGTGAGTGCTACTAGTTTGGGATCAACTTTACTTAGTTCCACTTTGCTTAGGTCAAACATCCAAGGCCATCCATCTACTAGTTCTCCTTCACAAGGAGTTGGGGGTCAAACTTATTCTCAAGGGAGAAGTACAACCCCACCAAATATCTCTCAAGGGATAGGTCGAGTACCTGCTCACACAATGGCTGGAACTAATCCTCTACCAAATCTCCCTATTCCATACTTGGCATCACTCAACATTCCTGATTTGACCAAACTCACGAATGATCCCATTTTTCATGACCCCACATGGCCCAATATGCCTACCAAACTACCTTTAGATATTCCAAAGTTTGAAGGAAAAATGGGGGAAGATCCCGCCAACCATGTTATGACTTTTAACTTATGGTTCTCATCAAACAACATCATGGATGATTCTATCCACTTGAGGTTATTTCAAAGAAATCTCACTGGTCCCTCAACCAAATGGTATGTGGACAAAAATTAGGGTCCCATGTGACCTTTGAATAATTGGCCAAGGAGTTTTTGTCCTTTTTACAACTACTAGTTCATCATGATACTGGATTAGAAATTCTCTCTGAGTTCAAACAAACCACTGCTATCCATATAGCCGACCAAATCCATGAATGGTGTCGACGACATAGTTTGTGTAAAGCAGAAACCACCAAAGAACAACATCTTGATTGGTTTCTCAATCACTTGTGTTTGTTATTTTCAAGGATGTAGCATCAACCTTTCCTCAGTCAGAAGAAGAGGCCATGAGCAAGGCTCAACAATTTGACATCATCTATGCTCAGTTAGGGTACTTATACATAGTGTTTCCTAATGCATCTCGACCCATACCATTTGGCAAAGACAAACCTGAGATGTCCCACGCTACGGATGGGTTGATTGGTTCTATGAACCATATCAACCCTTATGGCCACCCGTCACCCTCTTATGGTGCACATCAATATCCACAACCATATGGAGGGATGTCTTATTACCCTCCTCCTACTCATAAACAATGATATCCTGGTGCTCCCCCTCCACCATTGGGTGGACCCTCACCAATACCCATGATGCATCCAGCTTCTCAACCAAGTATGGGTTCACCTTCTACCTCCGCATAAAATCTTAACAATAGTGGAAGTGCTTCAACTTCCTACATACCATATGGATCATCTCCACAAAAAAATCCATATTTTCCATTCCCTGGTCCTCCATAGCCGGTTTCTCCCTCACCAGGAAAACCACAGGCCACCGTTAACTTTGTTCAACCCTCTCCCATTCAACAACTTCAAAATTTTTAACAATTGAATATGGAAAATCTGGCCCATCCACAAAATAACACCAATAAGAAAGGGAAAAATCGAAACAATAACAACCTGGGACCAGGGGGAAATAACCCCCAACAAAACCCTCCCACTGGGGGAAACCAGAATCAAGGCAACCAAGACCCCTAAGGGGGGGAAAATAACAATCATCCACGACAAGGTAGGAACAATAATCTCCAAACTAACTTCCCTTGTGCTCTCTGTGGTGAGTATGGACATTATACACACCATTTCCCCCAAATTGCTGACTTCAAATGGATGAAAAAATCCATGAATGTGCAACATCCTCTAGTGTCACCTGCCCCTCAATAGGTCCCACAACAGTATTTTCAACATCCACCTTTGATCGTTTTTCAAAACCCTATTCCACACCAAGGTGTGATGAATACCCAATAGGAAGTACACCCTACTCCACCCCAAATGGGGCAGTATCAAAACCCAAGTCCCAATCAACCTGGAAATCTAGTCGATCACAACATCCTCCTTACCAATGAATAAGAGATTCTTCTGCAAACACGCGGTCACCAATATAGTGTTCCCCATGAATCTACCCCAAACACCTTAGAAACAGATCTAGATACAACCAGGAAACCATTGATGATTCCACGCCCTAACACTGAACCCAACCCTCGTATACCACATATTCCTTTATGAAGGAATGTACATAACCATCATGCTAGGGCATCCCATAATTAGAGTCTGGTTGACGACTTAGCATAGTCTCCTATAGCCATGTCTATATTGGAGGTCCTCCAAACTTGTCTAAGTTAGTGGAAATCCTTGTTTTCCACCTTGGGGGCAGTCAACCTAGCTAATACTAGACTCATCACCTTTGATCTATATAGAAGATAACCATGCATCCCCACCCTAGTAGATTTTCAGATAACAGTTAAGATTTAGAACATCACAGTTCATCGATGCTTCATCGATGAAGGTGCATCCACATGCATCATGTCCAAAGTAGTATGGTAGAAACTTGGCTCACTTGAGCTAGTACCATCTTCCATCACCCTGAGAGCCTATGATGGTCAACCATCATCCCCTAAAGGGATCTTCCAAAATGTCCCCTTAGAGCTTGGGGGAAAAACCATCTTGATCGACATTGAAGTTATCGATGCCCCACTTGATTACAATATCGTGTTTTTCCATAGCTACATGCATTCTATGAAGGCATTAGCCTCTTCTATGTTTCGAATGATGATGTTCCCTCACAATGGGAAAATAGTCACCATCAACCAACTTACAGATTATGAGCCTAACCATTCCACCAACATTGATAACATTCTCCCCCTTGTCCACACTAGCTCAGATGATTTTTTGGTCATCGACAGGGGTCTCGAAATTTTCAAAGACCCATCCTTACTGGGGGAATATCATGGAGCACCACCTATCTTACACCCTTCAACACAAGTGTGTGTAGTATCTTCTAATGGAACAAATATCAGAGACAATACTCCTCCCATTGAGGCCCCTCCCCACATCGAAGTTCCACCAGTTGGAGATCAATTACCTCAGGAATCCCCTGAGAACCCCACTGCACCACTTATCCCATATCCCCCCCCCTCCAAGGGAAAATCACAGTTTGGGATACATTCCCCCAAGCCATTACCCAAATTCCCTTTTTCTACCCCCGACTTGGAGTCCAAGAATTCTAGGTAGCTGCTACTCCCACTCTTCCAAATATGGTTCTTTCCATCCATGTATGGTATATCCATCCACCCACGATGGTCCCTATGCCATCTATGCCTCCTCAGACATAGGGATCACTGATGCATATCCCAGTACATAATCCTGCCTCACCACCCACACCCCCATCTAGCAGCAATACCACCACCACTAGGGGAAGACGGAAGAAGAACGAGCCCACAACTCCACTTCCTCCCTGAGTTCAACCTCCTTGTGCACTATGTGAAAGAGAAGGATAGACCACTAATAGATGTCCTACTCTTCCCAAGCTACGCAATTTGATCCATCTCCCTAGAGCAACCACATTTCTCACCACTTCGCCAAATACGTCCACTTATACTACAAATTCCTCCAATGCAAGTGATAAAGGGTTGCGAACCAAATTTTCTTATGCCATATGCTCATAATATGGCCACTACACTCATGATTGCCCAACTCTACCTTAGTTTTGTCATACATTAGCCGCAATACACCAAACATCTTAGCCATATCCCTCTCAGCCACTCCCTACTGCGACTCACATCATTGATATTCAATATATTTCATGGTTAGTCCTTGAGAGAATGAGGTACCCTCCGTAATATCGGGACATGTACTTTATGTCTAGCAATCCCTCACACCGTGTACACGATATCCGGGCTACATCCTCACCACTTGAAGACCACAAGGCTTACCCATTAATCGTTCCCCTGGTCACCTCATAGGATCCCCTGTATTCTCACATTTTCCACTACGATGAAGATATCCTGGGGGAACTTGCTACCCCCGATTGCCCATGGAATGCGCTCCATCATCGAGCAATTTTTATTTCACAGGAGAAATTTCACCCTCCTTTCCAAGCCTTTGTGTGTGCAATCGAAACCAAGGATTTTATTCCTTCAGGGCATATCGACTAGTTCAACAACCCCATCCCTGCCCCACATGATTTTGAAGAAGTAAACATGGCCAACATCTCCCCCACCATCCAAATTGACATTTCCATTAAATCGATAATTGTAGAAGAAATCACCATTAGCACTGCATGCTCCGCTAAAGAAATCACTTCTTACAAAGCTCTCTTTGAGGAATACCAACATATTTTTTCCTGGTCATATATGGAGATGCCTGACCTCGATCATTCTATAGTTGAACATCGAATCGACACTTGGAAATATGTCACCCTAGTTCGTTAAAAGCAACACCCCCTTCACCCATCCAAAGATGTGACTATTAAAGCCGAGATTGACAAGTTACGAACTGCTGGGTTCATTTACCCCATTGCGTACACTTCATGGGTCTCCAACCTCAACCCCGTTAACAAGAAACAAGGCACTATTCACGTCTGCATAGGTTTTCACAATATCAACAACACTTGTCCCAAAGACAACTTTCCAACCTCGTTCATTGACCAAATCATCGATGTCTGTGTCGACCATGAGGCACTGTCCTTTATGGATGGGTTCTCCGACTACAATTAAATCCAAATCCATCTAGCATATCAGTATAAAACCTTTTTTACTACCCCTTAGGGTACCTTTTCTTATCGTGTCATGCCTTCTAGACTTAAGAATGTAGGTGCCATGTTCTAATGGGCCATGACCTATGTTTTTCATGATATTTCTCGCATCTTCCTCACTTACTTAGATGACCTCACTACTCAATCCAAAAAGTGAACTAAGCATTTAGACAACTTACGCATAATTTTTCAATCATGTCACCAATATAACATCTTCTTGAACCCCCTCAAGTGCGTATTTTGCATCAATGTCAGACACCTCCTTGGGTTCATTGTCTCCCAACATGGCATCATGGTGGACCCCCTCAAGGTCCAAGCTATCACATAAATTCCACCACCTAGGAATTTATGCCAACTGCAAAGCCTACAAGGCAAAGCCAACTTTTTACGTCACTTTGTCCCAGATTATGCCACTCACACACATGGTTTCCTCCTCCTATTGCGACATGATATCCCATTTCAATGGGACGAACATGCTCAAACAACTTTTGATGATTTAAAATCCTCCTTATCCAATGCCCCATTGATTAGTCCCCCAGACTATGATCGTGATTACATCCTCTACTTTTCATCCTTAGTTGTCTCAGTAGTAGGAGTCCTCGTCTAATTAGGGGATGATGGGCATGAAAATGTCATTTACTACATTAGTAAAAACCTATAAGGTCCACCCTTGAAGTATAATCATGATTAGAAACTGGCATTAGCAGTTGTCCTTGCAGTCCCAAAACTACGACATTACATTCTTCTTCGAACTACAAAGGTTGTAGCAGATTCCAACCCCATCTAGTACTTGCTTAGTCGATGACAAATTAATAAAAAAATTTCCTGATGGATTTTCATCCTCCAGGAATATGATCTAGAGTTCTCTACTCCCAAAAACAAGAAATCACTTATCCTCGCTGAAATCATTACAAATTTTCCCTCAGATGCTAAAGATTCCCCCATCAATGAGGATTTCCTAGATGAACACCTCTTCTTCATCCCCTCCTGTTAGCGTCAGAATTCACTCCTAGATTGCTAGCAGGAGCAGAGCCCAACGCCCATTATTTTTATGTCACGATTTGTTTAATGGGGTGATCAATTGGATAAATACTCAAGATGGTATAGCTTTAACTCAGGAAATTGGGTCTGGCATGTAGAAAGCAAGGGAGGTCTTGATCCAACTTCTGTCAGTAAATGATTAAAGGGTGGTAGAAGGAAGACTTGTGATAAGGGCGAGGAAGACTACCTCAGGCAACAGGCCTTCAGAAGCTTGAGGATGAAAAACTCAGAAGCCAAGATCCTCTTGGTCCAGAGCTTCAAGGAGATGAGGGGTGACTCGACTGAATCCTTCAATTCCAGGTCATTTCAGCGCTGAGAAAATCATAAGACCCGATTAGAAACAATGCAACTATTACAGTGATCCAACCTACATCATCCTATAACAGTCACAACTCGACTGGATCCTCCAATTCTGAACTGTTCTAACACATTATACAAAGAAATGGAAAAGAAGCTGACATCCATAAAGTAAGAAATCTAAAATGCCTTATACATTAACCAGAGCGACCAACACTTTATCAAAACTTTACAATCGGGAGCTTTTCTCAACCATCGATACCTCACAAAACAAAAATACTGAGTCTATATACTCAAGAAAATTCCCCTAATAGAGGCATGTTCATCCATCCAAAGTGTGGTGTCCCTTCAGCCAAATTTGGACAGATAATCCCTGTCATACGCCACCTTAACTGTGCATGAATCCTGTAGGGGGAGGGTAGCTAAGCCATTAAGTGTCGGGCTAGTGTTCGCAAACTTCTCTATCTAGTCGAGGACTTTGGCATGGCTTCTCCAGAAAAATGGGTACACAGGAACCTCTCGAGCAGACCGCTCACCAGGCCCTCCATACTTCGCACTTAATGATTGAGGAGAGGTTTCAACCACCTCTCCTTGCCTTCATTTACTCCGAGCGAGAAACAGTATTGAGATTGGATCCGATGATGCCTAGAGATCATGATGATCCCTTTTGTAACTGAACTCGGCACTTTTGGCCTTCTTTACATAGCTCCTTTCTTTCCCCAAGTGACCTCGGGCTGTGACCACATGCTTATTCCCAAGGTGCCTTCGACATTCGCAAATGGGAAGGAGCTATTCCTTGCTAATCATAGTTGCGATGGGTGAAACACCGAGATGGCTCAATTGAGCACCATGCATCCTTCAAATCTGACGGTCCTAAACCCACCCGATGTTGTTGTGGGCCCCAGGTCCTGAATGCTCTCGCTACTCCATGTATCAGGATATGATGGAATTGTTTTTTTCACTTTGAAGCCGCGATGGGAGAAAAGGTGGGGAGCCTAATCGCGCGCCAGGTGTCCGCTTCAAATGGATAGCTGAGACTTCCCCTTGATACTGTGGGCCCAACTTTAAAAGTTCTTTACCTTTCGCGATTCGCGAGTTCATGGGTCGAAAACCCTCAGCTCCCTTTTCTAAATTCCTGATCCCCAATATGGCGATACGGTTCGGGCCCCCTTTCTGGTCAGTGCTCTCTTCATGTAATCGTCAGCTAGAGCCCAAGTACTAACGCCTCTCACAACTCGTGGCTTCGCAAGCTGGAGTATCGAACTTTTGCATTCTCCCCTCGCGAAGTCTCGAGACGCAATGGTCAGTGAAGGTTGAACCCCTCTGGGCACTTCTCATAACTCGCAATCTCGCGCAACTAAAAGACATAGTCTGCCCTCCAAACTTATGAACCCCGAGTTTGAGAAATAACTACTGCGCTTGTACTGATTGCGATTTACACCCCTAGAAAACCCTTTTGCGCCATACTTAGTGCGACACGGTTAGTTTCAACAACCCATCAACCACTACTCTGCTTTGTCGATGAATTCTTGCCACAGAAGAATGAAGTGCCCACTCGCTTGATTTAAGCCCGAAATAGATTAATTTTGTGAGATGCGCCCAATGCTCCTCACGCCATTTTCAATCTTGAATACTCTTGTGCCTCGGATGAAAAATGTTACTAACATTAGGCTCCATGGGGGATAGATTCATCTCTGTGATGCTCTAAGGACTCATTTTGCAGTTTCAGTGCCTTGCTGTTGGGCTATGGAGTCATGCTCAAAAAATCCCGCTACTGAAAATACAGGCCGAAAAATAAAAGTATCAAAATAAATATACATGCTCAAAGGAGCTTATTTATATACAGTCCTACTGCTAATAAAATATTTTACATGGGCTAGGTGAAAGAAAACTTCCACCATAGCCATTCAAGCAGCTTCCTGGATAGAAGCTCCTTCCTTCTGTCGATGATCACCAGTAGATAGTGTAACCGTGACAACAGAATGGCTACACTCTTCAACTTCTCCTCACAGGGTGAAGTTGATATGGAATAGGGCAGCTCCAAGGCATAAAGGACATGCCACTCCATGTATTCACCGACAGGGTCATAGAATGGGTGGCGAATTTCAGAAAATTGGTGACAGGCAACCTCCTCTACTACAGAGTTGCTCACATGTGGTTGAATATCTTTGATAAGCATAGGTGAGTGGAAAACTGACATAGGCTCACTGATCTCAGGTGGTAGATGCTTGTTGACTAGCTCTGGAATGAAATATGTTCTCAGTTGTTCCTCTGGTTCCTTTTCCTCTTCTTGGCTCTCCCCCAGGTCAGATTCATATTCATCATAAATAGGGACCATGGGGTGGTTCTGCTTGCTGACTGGCTCTTCAATATCTTTATAGCGATCAAATGTAGGATAAGCTTGTTGCTCATCATCACTATAATATACATCAAAAAGGGGTTGTCCTTCATTGATATGACCCTCCTCTAGAACAATGATCTCATAAAAAATTTCTATTTCAGGGACAGTGGGACCTGCTGCTTCTGGTTGCCCATACATAATCATTTTCTCTTTAATCCCAGGTAAAAATATATCGTGAGAAACCCCCTGGGGGAAAAGAGAAGAATCCTCTTCCACAACTAACCCCTCTTTTAAAAAGAGAGGGTCTTCGTCATCATGAGCAGAGCTGCTAGGAACATCTGCTTCAACCCGATATCCAGGTGAGTCATCTACCATGGACCACATTTTCTCTATAAACTCACAATTTCCACAAGAGGCATGTTGATCGTTATGAACATCTAAAGGAATATAGGCATCTGATATGATGTCAGATGCTTCCATTCTAGGTATAACACAATTAATATCTTTCAACACCTCCATATTTTCCTGGCAAATGCTTTCCTCCACAGTAAAAGCTTCATCATGGACCTGGTCTTCAGGGCCAGCAGAGGCTTCATGAAGCAAAGAAAACTCCTCACAACAGTTTTCAAACAAACAATTAGCTGGATAGTAGTCTTTACAAAATGAATTGAAAGTTGTATGAAAACTTGTTAAAGAGAGGATGCTCACAGCGGGAAGAGATCGACACCACTCAAGAGAAGCTCCCTTCAATGAACACCTGAAGAGCTTAATCTAGATATCCTCATGCGTGATATTGTGTCAGTGAATAGCCTCATGGAAGTCCAGTAAATGCTCAGCTGGTTCCTCCCAACTTGTTGCATGAAATTCAAGGAGGAAATCTTCCCATTGGTCTCTATCAGGAAGTGCATTATGAAAGCCAACTATCTGGGAAAAGTCACATAAAGCAAACCTTTGAGCCATAATTTTCTCCATATCAAAACAATGGAGTCGCCAATCGATCCCCAAATCATGGAGTCGCCAGGTGAAAGATGCGCAACTTCAAATATGCCTGGTCCTTGTTCACCATCAAAGGCTAGATCTTAACATTGTCTTTACCCCAGGAAGCTTCTCAGGATGAGAAAGCAGTTGCTGAAACCTTCTTGAGAAATCTCCTTAGGGTCAGCTTTCAGGTGTGCTAATAGTAGTCACAGCTGAAACAGTGATGTGGAAACAATGGAGTCGCCATAGTGGATTTTCCAGGTGTACAATAGCAATCTTTAAGGGCTATGATGTCTGATGCACCTTCAGAATCAGAGGCTCAATGTCGTTCTTCCCAGAGAAAATCTTCAACTTCGTCCCTCGCAACGGCGCCAGAAATGTTAGTGTCAGAAGTCACTCCTGGATTGCTAGCAGGAGCAGAGCCCAATGCCCATCATTTTTATGTCACAATTTGTTTAATGGGGTGATCAAATGGATAAAGAATCAAGATGGTATAG
This sequence comes from Picea engelmannii, assembly GCA_009831015.1. NCBI lineage: Eukaryota > Viridiplantae > Streptophyta > Pinopsida > Pinales > Pinaceae > Picea > Picea engelmannii. The sequence goes on from ML784611.1 coordinate 382,636, forward strand.
CTTTAACTCAGGAAAATGGGCCTGGCATGTAGAAAGCAAGGGAGGTCTTGATCCAACTTCTGTCAGTAAATGATTAAAGGGTGGTAGAAGGAAGACTTGTGAGAAGGGCAAGGAAGACTGCCTCGGGCAACATGCCTTCAGAAGCTTGAGGAAAAAAAAATTGGAAGCCAAGATCTTCTTGGTCCATAGCTTCAAGGAGCTGAGGGGTGACTCGACTGAATCCTTCAATTCCAGGTCGTTTCAGCGCTGAGAAAATCACAAGAACCGATTACAAACAATGCAACTATTACAATGATCCAACCTACATCATCCTATAACAGTCACAACTTGACTGGATCCTCCAATTCTGAGATGTTCTAACACACTATACAAAGAAATGGAAAATAAGCTGACATCCATAAAGTAAGAAATCTCAAATGCCTTATACATTAACCAGAGCGACCAACGCTTTATCAAAACTTTACAATCGGGAGCTTTTCTCAACCATCGATACCTCACAAAACACAAAGATTGAGTCTATATACTCAGGAAAATTCCCCTAACAGAGGCATGTTCAGCCATCCAAAGCGTGGTGTCCCTTCAGCCAAATTCGGACGGATAATCCCTGTCAGATGCCACCTTAACTGTGCATGACTCCTGTAGGGGGAGGGTAGCTGATCCATTAAGTGTCGGGCTAGCATGCACAGAATTCTCTGTCTAGTCGAGAACTTTGGCATGGCTTCTCTAGAAAAATGGGTACACAAGAACCTCTCGAGCAGACCGCTCGCCAGGCCCTCCATACTTCGCACTTAATGACTGAGGAGAGGTTTCAACCACCTCTCCTTGCCTTCATTTACTCCGAGTGAGAAACAATATTGAGATTGGATCCGATGATGCCTAAAGATTGCGATGATCCCTTCTATAACTAAACTCGGCACTTTTGGCCTTCTTTACGTAGCTCCATTCTTTCCCCAAGTGACCGCGGGCTATGACCACGTGCTTATTCCCAATGTGCCTTCGGTGTTTGCGAATGGGAAGGAGCTGATCCTTGCTAATCATAGTTGCGATGGGAAAAACACTGAGATGGCTCAATTGAGCACCATGCATCCTTCAAATCTGATGGTCCTAAACTCACCCAACATTGTTGTGGACCCCAAGTCCTGAATGCTCTCGCTACTTCGCGTATCGAGATATGATGGAGCTGTTTTTTACGCTTCAAAACCATGATGGGAAAAAAGGCGAGGAGCCTAATCATGTGCCAGGTGTTCGCTTCAAATGGACAGCTGAGACTGCCCCCTGATACTGTGGGCCCAACTTTAAAAGTTATTTCCATTTCACGATTCGCGAGTTCGTGGGTCGAAGACTCTCGGCTCCCTTTTCTAAACTCCCGATCCCCGAGATGGTGATACGGGTCGGGCCCCCTTTCTAGTCAGCGCTCTCTGCATGTAACCGTCAGCTAGAGCCCAAGTACTAATGCCTCTCACAACTCACGACTTCGTGAGCTAGAGTATCAAACTTTGGCATTCTCCCCTCACGAAGTCCCGAGATGCGATGGTCAGTGAAGGTTGACCCCCTCTGGGAACTTTTTGTAACTCACAATCTTGCGCAACTAAAAGACATAGTTCACCCTCCGAACTTACGAACCCTGAGTTCGAGAAATAACTACTGTGCTTGTACTGATCACAATTTACGCCCCTTGAAAACCCTTTTGTGCCATACTTAGCATGACTCATTTAGCTACAACAACCCATCAACCGTTGCTCTGCTCTGTCGATGAATTCTTGCCGTAGAAGAATGAAGTGCCCGCTCTCTTGATTTAAGCCCGAAATATATTTCTTCTGTGAGCTGCGCCCATCGCTCCTCGTGCCATTTTCAATCCTGAATACTCTTGTGCGTCGGACGAAAAATGTTACTAACACCTCCAACGACTTCTGGTACGATGACCTCCTCGTCTACCTTCAGAAACATAACTTCGGGTCTCATCTCTTTCGAGATGATCGTCGATGCATTCTCCATCAGGCCCCTCAATACCTCCTCATTAGAGACGTTTTCTATCGACGTAGGGTCGACACTATTCTTTAGTGATGTCTTACTATTGATGAATCTGAGTGAGTCTTCAACGATTTCCACAATGATGCTTGCGATGGTCACCTCTCGGGTATTTCCACCACCCAAAAAATCATTTGAGCAGGGTACTTCTGGCCCACTTGTTTTCATGACTACATCCACACTATCAAGCGATGAAAAAAATGCCAACTTTATGCAAACAAAGCACGAATGCCACCATCTATTCTATATCTAGTCATCACAACCAACCCCTTCTATAAATGGGGCATAAATTCATGAATTTCTATCCTCCATTCAGTAATGGACACAAGTACATTGTCGTGGCTGTCAATTACTTTACCAAATGGGCCGAAGCCATTCCCACTTTCAATAAAACTGTTGACACATCAACACATTTTTTCTTTAACCACGTCATTACCTAGTTCAGAGTCCCACTACAGTTAGTGTTTGATCATGGTAAAATTTTTGAGAACGATATCTTTGCAGAACTCTCCTCAAAATTAGGCTTCTCCCATGAGTTTGGCTCCCCCAAACTACCCTTAGTCCAACTGACAGGTCAAGGATGTCAACAAAGTCCTCAAACCCATGCTACAACATACCGTCAACAAACATAAGACCAATTGGAATCATATGTTATTTTCCACGTTACGGGCTTATCACATGGAAGTCAAATTGCCACCGGTTTTACATCGTTCCACCTAGTTCATGGGATAGAAACCACTCTCCCCATCGAATGTGAAATCCCCACATTACACACTTCCATTGAGATATTACTCGACATTGCTCTAATGGAATAGTGCATGCTGAACTTAGAGTCTCTTGTTGAACATCGTCGATCATCATTACAAAAGAATGAGGCAACTATAAAGCAGTCCAAATCCACCTTCAACCACCTTGTCAACCTTTTCTCATTCAATGAAGGGGATATTGAGTTAGCCTACGATATCACCCACGATACCCTCAACCATGGGAAATTCGAGTCATTATGGCATGGACCCTACATCATCCAACACTACCTCACTAAAGGCGCCTACATATTGGCCTCTTTAGAAGACTATCCTCTCAAAGAACTTATCAATGGGTTGTACTTGAAGAAGTTTTACACCTGAGCGTAGCCATCCTCCCTTAGGATTTTCTTTGTACACATTTGTAGAGTTTTTAGTCTTATTTTTTTCCACCACTCCTTATGTCTAATCTATCATCTATGTTATTGATAGATGCATCATCCATTAGCCTACCACATCGGTTACACTGACGGTGCCAGCCACTGGACCCAGAATCTCGCTTTGGTTGCTTGGGCCCTCTATGCTCCCTCACATGTCCTACTCCACTCTAGTGGCATATGTTTGGGCTCAAACACCAACAACCAAGATGAATATGACACCACCATTGGTCTCCTTTCCGAGGCCAGTCACTTCCACATTCCTCACCTTAGCGTTCTATTCAATTCCCAGCTTGTCATCCTGTAACTCAACAATGTATATCATGTTCACGATTCTTTCCTCTTTCGAAAATACCTACAAGTTAGACTCTTATCTCGCAAACTTGATTCAATCACATTTACACATATTCCAAGACAACTTTATCAAGTAGCATATCACATGGATAATCTAGTATTAGATTGGCATTTATCACATTAAAACATCATTTTATACATAAGCATCATCATTTGTCACAACACATAGAAAATACATCATACATAAAA
>ML784611.1:399063-423398 GCA_009831015.1 Picea engelmannii
ATTCCCCTTGTCCCAGGAAGCCTTCCCCCCAACATACGTCCATATCGCCACCCCTTTTCCCAAAAGAATGAAATTGAAAAAATGGTCCAGGAACTCCTTACTGCCAGAGTCATCCATCCTAGTACGAGTCCTTACTCCTCTCCAGTCGTCATGGTACTAAAGAAATAAGGTTCTTTGCGAATGTGTCCTGACTTCCGTGCCCTCAATAAACTCACCATCAAAGACAAATTTCCCATCCCGGTCATTGATGACCTCTTGGATGAACTGAGTGGTGCCCAATTCTTCACCAAACTTGATCTTCGCTTGGGCTATCACAAGATTCGTATGAAAGAGTATGACATTCCTAAGATAGCCTTTCGCACTCATGAGGGCCATTACGAGTTTTTGGTCATGCCCTTTGGGTTATGTAACACCCCCTCCACCTTTCAGAGCCTCATGAACCATGTCTAAAGCCCCTTTCTTCGTCATTTTGTCCTAGTTTTCTTTGATGATATCCTCATATATAGCAAGACATGGAAAGACCATCTGACTCATGTGGATCAAGTTCTCAGCCTACTCACTCAGCACCATCTTTTCCTCAAACAGTCCAAATGTGCTTTTGGTGCGTCCGAATTCGAATACTTGGGTCATCTCGTGGGTAAAGATGGCATCAGGGTGGACCCAAAAAAGATTGAAGCTATGCAAGATTGGCCACACCCTAAGACTCTCAAAAGCTTGCGTGGATTTTTTGGCCTCACAGGGTATTACCGCAGGTTCGTCAAGAACTATGGAAAGATTGCAGCACCTCTCACGACTCTCCTTAAAAAGAACTCTTTCAATTGGACCCCAACAGCTGCTCAAGCTTTCCAAACTTTGAAGATGGCCATGTGCACCACTCCGGTTCTGGCTCTCCCTGACTTCACAAAGACATTTGTGTTGGAATGCGACGCATCTGGGAAAGGAATTGGTGCTGTCCTTATGCAAGCGGGTCGACCTTTGTCCTTTACGAGCAAACAACTGTCTGAAAAGAATCTGGGCAAACCTATTTATGAAAAAAAAATGTTGGCAATTCTGCATGCAGTTGAATTATGGCGTCCTTATCTCTTGGGGAAACGATTCCAAATTAAAACAGACCATCAAAGCCTAAAATACTTTCTGGAACAACGCATTTCCTCCTAGGAGCAACAAAAATGGGTCACTAAGCTCTTTGGCTATGATTATGAGATCATTTACAAGAAGGGCAAAGACAATGTAGTGGCGGATGCACTATCCCGACAATATGAAGATGAAGGATCCCTCTTTTCTCTTTCCTTCATTGTACCTGATTGGCTGCAAGCTGTGCACCAGGAATGGCTGCAAGACCCCAAAATTTCGCATCTAATTCAGCAACTGCAGCACAAGGCGCAGGCTCCCCCAGGGTACTCTTGGCTTCAGGATGAGCTTAGATACAAAGGTCGCTTGTATTTAAGCAAACAATCCAAGATCAAATCCACGGTACTCTCTGAGCTTCATGCTACACCCATAGTGGGGCACTCAGGGTTCACCAAAACATATGACAGAGTTAAACGCTCCTTTTTCTGGGATGGTATGAAACAGGACATCCGTAAGTTTGTGGTTGAATGTGAGGTATGCCAACGCAACATGGGAGAAACAGTCAAATATCCAGGCACACTCCAACTGCTTCCAATTCCCCCTGATATTTGGAAGGATATATCTATGGATTTTATTACAGGCTTACCCAAATCAGGGAATAAATCAATGATAATGGTGGTGGTGGATCGACTTTCCAAATATGCTCATTTTTGTGCTCTTCACCACCCATTTACTGCATCCACGGTGCCCCAAATTTTCATGGATCAGGTCTTCAAGCTCCATGGCATGCCAAACTCTATTGTTTTTGATAGAGACCCAACTTTCACAAGCAATTTTTGGCAAGAACTGTTTAAGATACAAGGCACACAATTGCATCTCAGTTCAACTTATCATCCCCAGAAAGATGGTCAAACGGAAGTCGTCAACAAGTGTTTGGAAACCTATCTGAGGTGATTTGCATCGGAAAAACAACACCAGTGGGCTCAGTGGTTACCCCTCTCCAAATGGTGGTACAACACTACATACCATACAACCACTCACATGACTCCTTTTGAAGCAGTGTATGGACATAAGCCACCGTCAGTTCTCTCATACTTACCGGGTACCTCGAAGGTCCAGGCGGTCGACCAAACACTTACAGTCTGGGGGGATATCCTTCATACCCTTAAAGAGAACTTGGTCATGGCCTAGAACAGAATGAAGCAGCCAACAGATCAAGGTCACTCGGAACGTCAATTTGTAGAAGGGGATCAGGTGTTTCTGCGGATGCAACCATATAAGCAAACTTCCCTCAAGGCCAAGCAGTGTCAGAAGCTAGCCCCCAAATTTTATGTCCCTTACACAGTTCTAAAGCATGTGGGACAAGTCGCATATCAGTTAGCTCTGCCCAGTCAATCGAAGCTACATCTTGTTTTTCATGTTTCCTGCTTGAAGAAGGTGATTGGAAGCAGGTGCCAACTTCAAACCAACCTTCCAGAGTTAGCTGAAGAAGGATCCATTTGGCTACAACCAGAAGCATTTTTGGACCAGAGGGAGTGTCGCCTGCATTAGAGAACCATCAAAGAAGTGCTCGTACAGTGGAAAGATATGACTCCAGCAGATGCCACTTGGGAACCAGCTACCATTCTACAACATTTTCCACATCTCAAGCCTTGAGGAAAAGGATCTTTTTAAGGGGGTGGACATGTTAAGGTCCTAACCCGCACATAGGCAGATCAATGTATTCGAATGTAATAAAGGTCAATATTAATAAGACCTTTCAATAAAATAGAATAAGGCGGATGTAAGAAGACCTAATAGAAGCTTCCGCTTCTAGAAGGATCTTCCTCTAGATGCTTCTTTTTAGTATAAATAGGAGTCGGGGGTATGAGAACCCTAGCTTGGATATTATTGTAATAGAGCGCTGCTCGATTGGAGGTTTCCCCCTCGAAGAGGCCTGTGAACATTGATATCTGATTCAAAGTGCTATTTCTGTTGCTATTTCGTATATCATTTCTGTGTAGTGTGAAGATTATGCTGGATATTTTACTGTTATTCTATCATTTCTAGCATTTCGTTTCTGTTCTTCATATTTTATATATCTGGTATCTTGCATTCAAGCACCATTGCAATAGGCCATTCCATTCACCGCTTGAGGGAATAGGCATTGTTTTTCTTCACCATTTTCCATTTCTTCCATTGTATGAAGAGCTCTCAATCAGGGAACTCAAGAGCCCTCCCAAGGAGGAAGAGGGGACTCATAAGTCCCTATTTTTCTCTACGGTGCTTTGCCTACTAAGTTGTTGATTCATTGGTAGCATTATGTTGGTCATTGTTTGATTTTCATGGTTCTAAGTTTCTCAAGTTTTCTATCATTTATTTCTTAGTTGTTTTAGTTTATTTCTTTATTTTGATATGTGTTTGGATTATCTAACCCATTGAAAAAACTTTTGTCTTGTCTAGCAGGCTCATCTAAACATGCAAGTGTTGTTGTTTTGCTCACCCAAGTAACAAAACCAACACAACAGAAAGTAAGGAAGCATAAAACATTACATTTGAAATCATTTCTTTGCATTTAAAAATAAATAGTAAATCTTGCATTCTAGTTAGTGGTTGGAGCATTTTTGAGCTTGCATTTTGAAAACAATTTCCCCCTTGTGGTTGGGGTGGAATGAATTGTGTATCCTATAGTTTCTTTGAATCAAACACCAAACATCATTTTCATTCAAATATTAGTTTGTGTTTCTTGAATTGAATGTTACACGTGCTTCTTTTCTTGAAACTTCTTGCTCCTTTCTGTAGATAGGCTTCATAAAAACTAAAGATTGCATTCCATTCATTTTTTCTTTTGAAGTCTTCTTGGAGTCAAAGTGATAAAATAATAAGTTTCACTTCCATTTACCCTTTTCAGTAAAAACAACCATAAAAGGAACACACACATAATCTAAAACCAATTAGAGTTTTTTCTTTTATAGAAAACCAACAAGTCTAGGATTTTAGGGCCTTGGTTGTAGGGTGGAGAGTAAATTCTCCAAGGCCAGTGAAACAAGACTGTAGAACACTAAAGAGTGACAAAATAAAACTAATAGGCATAGCTAGGAACCCCCTCTAACACATGGGATAAACACAAGGTCGCGTGTGAAAGAGTAATGAATATTACCCCTCCAAAGATTAACCAATCATAGTGGAAAGAGCGTATATTGGTTGATTTTTTTTAGTGTTACTCATTCATTTGGTCTCGTTGCTTCATGAATATTGAATCCATTCGAGTTCCTTAGGAGTATTATTGGTCCACTTATTTTCATTCCTATGGAAGAGATTCAGACTTTGTTATCTTTACCATACGTTCAGTCCCGACTGTCGACTGTACCACCCAGAGGCCGACTGGGAGTTCATAACCATAGTAACCTTTCCTAGGTATCTATAGAGGTGATTGTGGAGAGTTTCCCATGGTATATGAGGAAGACTTCATATCACACTTTCAGTACCATTGGATGGTGACCCTGCAAAGCAAGGGTTTCTTGCATCAAGAAGAGCTATTACGTGGAGGTCGAGGTAATTGCTTCTCATATCTTCGTTGACGACCTCATATCCAATCTTCAAAGGATCCTTACTTCCTTTTTTCCCTATTACAAGGGAGTTGTTTTGTTACTCTTATATTATAGGGACTTTGGTAGTTTGTGATATTTAATTTAGAAACCTTAGGTCAAGTTTGTGTCTATGGAAACATTTCCTGGGACTACCAACCAAGGAACCCCTTTTCATGGGGAACCTTATGTTTTTTCTTATTTTGGAAACATTGGTCCTCCTTACATTGCCACATTGAGTCTTCCTGGATTCACTATAGGATTACTGGTATGGTTGTTTTCCACTCAAGTGATCATGAATTCTCTAGGTGTTTTGAATGCAATCCCTCCACCCCAAGAACATCAAATTCATGTTGACCCTCTTCCTTCTTCTCCTGTCACGTCTTCTTCCCTTTCTTCTTCTTCACCTAGTGAAAGTATTAATGCTAGTAACTAGGAAGATCATAAGAATAAGAAAAGTAAGAACAATAAGAAGAAAAATAAGCAAGGGGAAATCAACCAACCATTGATAATCATGTTGGGAGTGTTGATGATATTGACAATTCTACCAACACACATTGCAAGCCACAATTCCCTTGCATGATTTGTAAGGGTGACCATCTTCTTAAACATTTCCTTGGTATTCCCAAGGTTTTAGAAGTGTGTTCTCAAGGGTCTCAACAACCCATGTTGGTATCTTCTACAGATCATGTTGGTGACAACCTATATATCGGTAATCATCAGGTTGGGGGAAAAAATGGTCGAGTCAAGATTCCTTGCTGGTTATGTAGGGAAATGTACCTCACTTACCGTTTCCCTCACATGGATGAAGCTTCACAATTGTTGGAACACATTTCTATTTCCTAGAAACAACCTCTAGTTTCTTCCCATGAACCTTCTCACAACCAACCATTGGTTGATGAAGTGTTCGTTTTGATTCCATCCTCATTCAATATCTCTCTCCCTTTGGGGAGTGAAGTTAATATAGTGGTAGGTATAATACAATCCTTGATCGATACCACTCTTCCCTTGGAGAGTGAAGTGGATACTGCTAAGGTATTTATTGTCACTTAAATTTCCTCCGAAAAAGGGGTCATTTCACATATTTAAATGGTACCCCCTCCAAGTACCGAGGTCATTTCCTTTGATTGGAATAGTACAATGGAGCCTCACCTTCCTTCCTACCTACCTTTCCAAATTATTGTGAAGGTTTTTGATAATATCACAGTACATAGCACTATTGTTGATGAAGGCACTTCTGTCAGCATTATATCCTCAACTACTTGGCAAGCTATGGGTTCCCCTCAACTTGTGACAGTGACCCATCATTTGTGGGGTTTTAATGGAATACATAGAAAATATTTAGGGATACTTCCTAAAATTCCCATCACCTTAGGAGGGAAAATTGTATGTATTGATGTTATGATAGTCCATGGCCCCTTGGACTTTAATTTTCTCCTTGAGTGGGATTATTTTTATGCTATGAAAGTTTCCATGTCCACACTCTTTCGAGTGATGCATTTCCATCATAATGGAAACATTGTGACCATTGACCAAATTTCATTCGTTGGTCCTGATCTAACTACCAAACATCCGACTACCCTGAATGTTCCTTATATGAAAATGGTATCCCACTTGTTGAGTAAAATATATGGTATCTATTTTGACATTAAATTGTCAACTCGGGGCTCGTAGGATTTGAGGTGCTAGAACTGTATGTGTAGGTCTAGAGCTATAATATAGCCTATCCTAGACTAATATAATCTAATGCCAATAAAATCAAATATTGAAGAGCTTTACTTTAAATTTATAGAGTAATCTACAACTATGAATGGCGAGCTCATTATTCTAAATAATCAAGTCTTGGAGAGCAATCTATCACTATGAACAATTAGTCTAAGAAATAAAATCTTTGAATAAGAAAGCAATCTTTGAATAAGTAAACACTCCTTAAACATTAATTCTTCAAATTGAACCCTATATTAATAAAAAATCACAATTACTCTTATCTTATAGGGATAAAACCCTATCCTTACACTAATATACTACACTCTATAAACCTTGTGCAAAGAGAATTAATAATTAATAATTAATACTCTAATTATCCTTACATTAATCTGATGCTGGAAAATATTCTGTACGTAATTAATAATTCAAGGAGATCTACAAACTCATAACTAATGCTAATTAGAAATCATAATTCAAATCCATAACTAAGATATCATTGAAAATCATAATCTTGGAATTAATTAAGCTACCATTGAATATCATAACCCACAATTATAACTAAGATACTACTGAAAATCATAACTCAAAATCCACTTCTATCCTATCATGCTAATGCTAGAGACAAAAATAACCAAGCTAAGAAAACCTACAAAGAGTATCTAAAAACCACAACTTGATAAATGAATGCTATCTAAATAACTATTCCGCGGAGTGATTTACAACTTGAGAGAAAAATACATGACAACATAATTAAACAACTTTTACACAAGCGAACTACAACCCACAAACAAATGTTAGAAATCAAAATATAAACAATAAAAATGGACGTCCACACATGTTCTATGACATACAAAATTCAGGAAATGATCTGCAAGTTAGAGAAGATACACAGGGATGTGAATTAAACAAGCAATTTGAAATTAAAAGGATATACACAATGAATGGAATTTAAACATGCAATTTCAAAATTGAAGAGAATGAAAGGAAATTATACTGATGCAAATATATTTACTAATATAAACAACTACCTAGACCACTAGTGGCCCCCCCAAAAGGTCGTGTCACTGCTCCAACGCACTATGCAGTCATGAACTCAGAAAAACTTTCATATTCATACCAAAAAATAGTTTTTACAGAGAAAACTGATAAAATGGATGTGTATAAAAATCGTGTCCTTCTTTGTGGCATAGGAAACAATATTTATAGATTATTACAGATCTTGAGAGGTATACCACTGGAAGGTTCTACACTCTCTAAAAAATATAATTCATTAAATTCGTTTAACATAAAGTATATTTTCTTAACATCCTCATGCACTCTACTTAGCGACCACTAAAACCACCCAAGTATGGATGCATCAGGCTCCATAGCTGGAGGGAACGAGTGGGCACAAAACCCATGTTCCTGATTCATCCATCAAAGCCCACCAATGTGCTAACTGCCAACTCCTATGAGCTCTGTGTGTTGGATCGAGTGCCAGATGGAGTGTCGGTTGGAGTAATGGATGTCGGAACAAGTGATAGACAAAGTACTAGATTTCGGACCGAGGACCACAAACTTCTCTCAATCCATCCACAATTTCAAGAAATGGCCTCCCTGGGACCTAATTGGGCATATTGGGCACAAAACCCATGTTCCATATTTTTTTGATTCAACCTCATCCTCCCACAAATTGAGATCGAAGCTTACTTCCTGAAAATGGGTCAGATGAAGGTCCAGATGAAGGTTTGGATGAAGGACTGGATGGACAATTGGATCACAATTTTGACTTGTTGCAAGAAAATAAGAAATGTTAGATCATTTCAATCATTCAACTGAATATGAATTAACATAAAACCATTGAAAAACTATGATTACCCATACCTCATGTTATTCCATGGCGAATTGATACATTAATCTTGATAATACCTTTAAAAATGGCTAAATAAGAGCATATCATGTATAATTGTCGTATGGAAAAAAAATTTGGCCATTGGAAAAATAGTCAAAACACCAAACCAAAACCACCCACCATAGGTTAATTATGTGGCATCATGTCCCATGTGTTCAAATCCAAATGGGAAGGAGCCTCTCTTTGTATGTTCTCCTTTTGTAGACTTAGATCTGGTAGTTCACATGGTAAACCCCTCAATAGGGGATTTGGAGCCCGATCTTCCATTTGTAACCCCTATTGAGTCCCTTGACATGTATTCCTTACAAAGTGTTGTCCTTCCATCTGAATAAGACCTATTGGAAGCCATGTTCGAGGGTTTCAAGAAAATTTCCTGTTTCTATGTCATGCTCGTTAAAAAATGAAACAAAGGATTTCAAGGAAAGTTCCCATTTCTTTGTCGAGATCGTTAAAAAATGAAAGATAGGATTGCGAGCATAGTTATTTTCCTGTGTTAAGCTCATTAAAAAATGAAACAAACATTCTCGAGAAAAGTCCCTATTTCTGTTTCAAGCTCATTAAAAAATGAAACGGAGGATTACGAGCATATTTCCTGTTTCTGTGTCAAGATTGTTAAAAAATTAAATAGACAGTCATGAGCACAGTTCCCTTTTTGTGTCAATCTTGTTAAAAAATGAAACAAATTCCCCCCTCCTATTGAGTTGAGTCTTTCACTAGATATTGTAAATGTTGAGTTGAGTCGTTCACTAGATCTCATAAACATTGAGTTGATTCTTTTGCTAGATCTCATAAATGGTGAGTTGATTCTTTCACTGGATCTCATAACTGAACCTTCATTTCTTCTTCCAATGTCATTTGATCGTCTTTCTTTCACTCCCTCTCGTGAATCTTTTCCTATTAGTATCCAAAAGTCTAATTAGGTTTCGAGAAGAGTCAACAGATGAAATGAAGCTTGGAGGGCATGTCTCCAGCGTCTCGGAATCATGTTGGAGTTAAGCCACTATCCTCTGTTTGTTATGCTGAGGGGAAATTACCAACATATGGACATCATGTTGGGAAGAAACTAGCTAATGGGTATCACCCGAGCACAATTTATTCTCTATTTAAATCTCATCAAAAATAAAATTGATCCCAAGCACAGTTCTCTTTCTGTGTCAAGATCGTTAAAAAATGAAGCAGACAACCGGACATATTTTTATCATTTTTTCGGGCTTGTCAAAACTATATGAAAACAGAAATCTTTGGAGTCTCCTTTAAACTCTTTTGAGACTCTCTAAACATGAAAATATTGTCGAGTGATCTTTTCACACTCTTTAAAAGGTTTAAAAGGGAATCTATTCAGTATAAGTTTAACCCTTTTTTGCACTGGATGGACTAATTATGAAAAAATAATACTCTAGTCAACCTCAACTAGAAGAGTTCTCCCTCGTATGTTTTACACATTTTGTGCTCAGGAGACTAAATTTAAAAAAAAGAACACCCTTGGAGTCATATGTAATATATTTTATGACTCTCTAAACATGAAAAGACCACCAATATTTCCTTCTTTTGGATCATAAAATTATGCATCGAAGGACCATACTGGACCGAACCCCTCCTTCTTCAGGTTTGTTAAACATGTGATGTGGGATTCATTGAAGATGATCTATACTGATCATATATTATCCTCCTCAAGCTCATTAAAAAACAAAGAGGTACTCATCATCCATGATGGGGGAAAAATTGAGAGAAGTGGATTAGGTTTTTGAAAAGAATTATGATAGTTTTTTGTTGTCACCCTCGAACATGGCACCTGTTTGTGTCTTGTCTTACAATTGGGTAATATTATTGTCTCCGAGTCATACCAATTCTATGCATCATTATACTTTTTCATTATAATCGAAGAGTGCTTTTATTATCATCACATTATGTTCTTGGTACTCATCGAGTCAATACTTCCAATTCACTTGTCATGCCTCACAATGTTCAAGGGAAGTTTCACTTCAAACCAAACATTATACAATATTACCATTTTTCATTCTCATGTCATTCCATTCTCATTTAATCCACCATCTTACATCACTTTCCAGTTTCTATTTTTTGTCAATGAAGGGGGACACATCATGTCCCTCCTTTGATGAGTCTGTTCATGTTGACTTCAACACATTGTCTAAGAATTAGACTTAGAAACCAATTAGTACCTTGGAACCTGCATGCCTCAAAGGCATGTTTCCTTGCCTTCGATAGTAGGTTTACACCATTGGCCTCTGATCAAATGATTCCATAGATGTTTGAATTCAATTCATTTATTCAAATTCATTGGAATGTAATAGGGTACTTTGAGAGTCATTGCCATCATTGGTGATTTCCTTCGCACTTGTTAATGATATATATTAAATGTCTGGTAATAAAGTAGTTTCTACCATGTTTGAAATAGTGACATATATTCACATGGCTAGAATTTTATTGTTTCAAGATCGGGATGAAGACCCTAGGTTGGGTGCTTACTCTATTATATGATTTTCCCAAGTTGCATTGGAAATCATTTGAGTATGTAGTAGATTCCAGTATAACCATCATATTGTTAATCTCGTTGATGTATATGATGTCACATAGATCCACTTTGCATTGGTATGTGTCTATGTTTTGTCATACCGTAGCTTCATTATGTATTGTTTCGTGGCTACAACCTGATCATGTCATGGAAGGTATGGATCCACATTATATACTTGGTGGACATATCCTTAGTCAATAATTTCATGGATCCACAATGTATTATTTGGTGACCATGATTTGAGTCACTTTATTTCGATCTTGGGTATTTCTACCTTGGGGATGATACATATATACTATTTGATGTTTGTTTGAATCTTTTTCCAGGATCTCCTACTCCGACACCCTTGAATTAATATTTTTGTAAACTGTTTCATCCATGAGTTTCTTCTTTGATCTCTCACTTTAGGGGGAATATTTTACACACCTATTTGTTACCCTTAAGTGAGAGAGTGATTTTTATGATCCCTAGACATTTTGGGGGAGAAATTTACCATATGAAGGTCAAAATACTATGTGCACATGTACTATTCATTTTTATTGAAAAAATGAAATTAATTTAGTGTGTGAATCCACGTGGCGTGCCACATACCACCGGAAACAATATGATGTATAATATCTATCCATGGTTATTGTATCTACATGTGCATTTTCCTTCATATCCAAATACCTTCATCAATATTGAGGTCCAAAACCCATGACTAGGGTTGACATCAATGACAACAACCAATCTTCCAACAATTTCCCCCTTTGTCATTGATGGAAACACTCATGCTCCCCCTATCATCATGATCCCAATTTCTCTCCCCCTTTGAAATCAATGGAAAAGGGTAGGGATTCTCCCCCAGAGTTCAATGGCATAGGGTGACCTTCGTCTTTGGGGTTGCTTCCCCAGAACATGTGGCACTCAATAATACTTCATCCTTATTTTTGGTCTTTGGGACTTTTTCTTCCTTGGAATCCTTTTGTGTGGCTTCTGTCTTCTCTCTCTTCTTCATGTATAGGATGTATATGTTATTCGTTCTTGTTGTTGCAGTTGCAACTAATATTCCTGAGTTATTTTCTCTGATTTTACATTTTCTGGAGTCAAACGTAAGAGTGTATCCTTGATCACACATTTTAATAACATTGAGTAGATTATGCTTCAAGTATTCAACTAATAGAAAATTATTTTCTTTTAGATTTTTTCTTCCAAGATATACTACACCTTCTCCAAGTATTTTGGCAGATGAGTCATCTCGAAATGCAACATTGCCACCCTTTCTCTTCAAGATGATGAATTTGTCTTGATCCCCGGTCATGTGTGAAGAACATCCATTGCCTATGTACCATTCATCTTCTTCTTTACATTCTTCAGTGGTTAATGCTATTCGACAATCTTCATTGTTTGGAATCTCTTTCCTTCTCCATACTGTGGTTGGCATAGGGACATTTTCATTCATATATCTGCAATCTTCTGCTTTGTGACCAACACAATTACATTTGTAGCATACAATATTTTTTTCCATCAATGGGGAAAATGAATTATAAATTTTGTTGACAAATCCACGATTATTTCCATATCTTCTATTTACACCATTCATGTTTCTTATGTATTTGTTCCTTTCATTGATTCTGCAATTAATTTCCTTATGCCCAAAATTTTTGCAAGTATAACAATGACCAAGAAATAAATTTTGATACCTTGGATTAAGTGG
Source organism: Picea engelmannii (assembly GCA_009831015.1). Lineage (NCBI taxonomy): Eukaryota > Viridiplantae > Streptophyta > Pinopsida > Pinales > Pinaceae > Picea > Picea engelmannii. Next base: position 411,528 of record ML784611.1, read on the forward strand.
CCTTATTTGTGATGTAGTCCATCTAGGTTCATGATCTACTCTTTTGTAGTTTCCTTCATATTTATTGAAGCTTCTTTGATTATTGAAGGTAGGAGGTATTCTTGGATATTCATCTCTTTTGTAAACATTTCTTCTTTCTGGTATCCTGGTCCACTTCTCATCAACTATCTGTGTAGCTTTTTATTCAACATTCTTGTTGGTATTTGCACCTTCTTTGTATGAAGTTTCACCCATGCATCCGAGATGTGTTAAGTATTTTGGAACTTGAGAGTTTATTAAGCTCTTCCTCAATGAGACAAATTCCTATTCAAATTTCTCACAATCTTCTTCTTTCTTCATCATTTGGACATTCCTTACTTCTCCTATTCTTCTTTCTTCTTCGAGTAGAGTTTTCAAGGAAATGCTTTCTTCTCTTAGTTTCTCAAAGTATTCTAATTGTTTCTTAAATATTACAAATGTCTTTTCACAATTACCCAATTCACTTCTTAGTTTTTTGTGTGTGTCTTTGAGCTTGCTATTTTCAATCTCAACATGCTTCAATTTTTTAAGATTCTCATCTTCTTGTTGAATAATTTTTTCTTCATGATTTTTTTCTTATTCATTGGAATTTTCTTATTCAATGTCATCTCTTTCAATCCTTGGATGAGGACATTCAAATTCAACATGTCCTACTCCTTCACAATTAAAGCAAAAGAACTGACCTCTATTTGCTTCTTTGAAATCTGAGATGTTGTAATTTGCTTCAACTTCTTCTTCTTCTTCTTATTCTTCTTCCATTGCATAAAGTTCTTGTAGCTTGTCCCAAATCTCTTTTGATGATGCACATGATCACACCTTGGATTTCACTAAATCTGTCAATCCAGGATGGTATCTATTGCCAATTTGTTGTTCCTTTTTGCTTCCTTCTGAGATGCAGTTTTTGGTTTCTTCAAAGCATTGTATCCTGAAGCAACTGAGAAACAAACATATGCCCCAAGAGATTTCAAGTAAGTTTCCATTATATTACTCTAGTATTCAAAATTGCTTCCATCAAATGGTGGAATCCCATTTGGAATTTTGTCTTCCATTTCTTCTTAGGATCTTCCTTCCAGTGGTTAAAATGTACTTAAGGTAACCTGCTCTGATACCAATTGTTGATACTGAGAGGGGGGTGAATCAGTATTAAGTACAATTTAAAAACATTTTCAAATTATACTTAAAACATTCAATTATATCCAATGAGATATGAACAATAGTATAAGAGTTACACCAATACACCACAATACACCATGCACAATATATGATAAATAATCAATAGTTATTGTTCAAGGGAAGTAATGACTTCCAATGGTATCTACAACTTCCAAATGTAAAGGGAGGGATAAACCTCCAAGAGGAAGATACAATCCTCCAATATAAAGAGAGGTTTTAACTCTCCATCCTTTCCCCTTCCTTCCACCCAATAATATGTGAGAGATAATAAAACTTTACATTAAATCATCACCATCAACCAACCATCACATAGAACCTGATAATGCTTCCCGAGACTTATTCAATTTTTGAAATTATTCAATTCTTGGAATACTATGATCCTATAGATATCATTACTCAATGTGTTCTATGAAACTTCTCCAATTTTCACTTCTTGAATCCTCCCCAAAAATAAGTTATAGAGAGAATGGTAGACCTTGTTCAATTTTGGTTTATTCAGGAGAGTGAACTTGTAGAGAATGCCCTACACTCAATATTTAACATCAGATTCTAAAACTCGTACACAAGAAACTAAAGTATGTACTATTTCCAATGAGATTTTTCCCACTTCATTTGGATTCTCTATGAAGAAGTTATTACTGTTTTACCTGGAAAACATGTTTATTGACTAGCTTCAGGACTAGTAAAAAACCCTATCTTCCACAGAGTGTATATCCATAATTATAGTGAATAAAGATATGAAACTTCTACCACAGGTACCTTGATATGTCTTCTGAATACCATAGAAATTGCACCATATGAATCGTTCTAGAAAACAAGTTATAGAAAAAATGATAAGATGACCTGTAAATAACATACCTTAAAACACATCACAAAAAGACTTCATCCTCCCTTGCAATCCGACCTTCTTTACTTCTGATTTCCTCTGAAATTAGAATTGTGTATCAAATGAAGGTATAATGACATGTATTTATACCATTTATGTCACTTCATTTTAACATTAGGGCTGACCTGACACTTTCTTATTTTGTAATTCTTTTCTTTAATTATCTTCAGGGCCTACATGTACTTCCTTCTTCAATTCACTTTGTCATCTTCAAAAATTCATTTCTCCTCAACCATGAGGATCCACGTGACATGCCACATACCACCGGAAAAAAAATGATGTATAATATCCATCCATGGGTGTTGTATCTACATGTGCATTGTCCTTCATGTCCAAATACCTTCATCAATATTGCGGTCCAAAACCCATGACTAGGGTTGACATCAATGACAACAACCAATCTTCCAACACATTTTTGGGATAAGGAATTGCACAAGTTTTGGCCTAGTACAAGTTGTGAAAGCTTCAAAAGAAGAAAAAAACAGAGCAAGAATAAGTAACAAAAATCAGTTGTGAAAAGGTCAGTGCAATGCCATTAAAGCAAAAGAGGTTGCAACAGAATAAGAAAGTGTGCAAGCCAAGACATAAGACACAACCTAGTTTATATATAGAGTCGAATATGATTGTAAAAGGTTGTTTTCAGTTGGTTCAAGTCGGGTTCTGGGTATGTAATATAATATTTACATCATTTTGAGAGTTAGAGCTCTGTGACATGAGTCCAGAGCTAGGACTCTATAACAGAGCGCTACTGTGTATCTCTGAGTTTGTAAAAGAAGAAATATATGAAGATAATATGGACATAAATTTTCAAAATATGCTATGTCTTTCTGTGTTTTACTTATGCATTACCATACTTCTTTATGGTTTATGATTTCCACATGATGTCCCTATGTTTAAATTCTTGTTTGCAAAATAAGTAGGTTCAGTTCTTGTACACATGAGTTCAGATGTGTTTGGTAGTTACATGTCTTGAGCAAGATCAGGATGAATCTTCAAGGTTACGTGAATCCTCCTAAGTTTTTTCCTTTCCCTTCCCTATCTATTTGTCTTAGTAGTGCTTCAGGTGAGACTTATTCTCTTCATAGAAGATGAAAATGCCAGCGCTGTAGACTACTTGGTACCTTTTGTTGGTAACCTAAGAAGGACCCTGGTATGATCAAACCTGTTCCAACAAAATGGTTCCATTGTCGGGACCTGTGTTAAAAGGGAACCTGTAGGGAGGATGCTTCTGCGGATTCACAAATCCATTATTGACCAATGGTGGTAAAGAAACTGTGATGCCTTCATATGGAAAGAAGCAGAGTTGAGGGGAAAATCCATGGAAGAGACTCGTACGAGATATTCTAGGTTAAGTTTCTAGAAGCACTTTTCCACTAGATAAATGGGCTCCAAGAAGCTCCAGAGTTCCAAGAACAAGTCAAGAGGACATGTACTTGGGACACATAAACGATTGAAGCACTTAATCGGCTAGATCATCCAGTCACATGAGCGATTGACTTCTGGGTCAATACCACATTAGAAGGATACATTATTGAGTTTGCAATTGAGAATCACCAACCTTTTTCATGTGCAGAGGCATATTTCAAGAAAGATGCAAGGGGAAGACTGCTGAGAGAAATGCCCCTATGGATTAAAGTTTTCTTTATGGAAGAGGGGATGTTGACTATGTCCCTGACTGAGATGGTAGCGTAAGCACCCTTGCTTGGGGTAGGGTGAGGTTGGGGTAGGGTCATGGCCTGAAAGAGGGGAAGGGTTCTTTGAAAAATGGGGGGTGGGATAGCAAGAAATGGACTCAAGAGACGAGTGATCTTTAAAAATATCCACCATAGTTGAGAAGTGGTGGCGCGACAAGATGAAGAAAGAAATAAGACAGTCCGAGAAGTTGTGGAAAAAAGTCGGACCAGGAAAAATAGAGGAAAGAAAGATGGAAGATTTGCAGAAGACGAGAAGATAGGAAAGACTAGCCAGTCAAAGATTAAGTGAGAGAGAAGCGCAGAGAGAAAGAAGTCCCCAAGAGGTTGGACAAGAAGGAGAAGGTGTAGAAATAAGAGAGGATGAAGCCGGCATAAATATTGAAGAAGAAAGAGAATATTTAGCCCTGATGACAGGAAAGATGAGGGATTCGGCTGAAGAGAACACTCCAGTGGAAGAAAAAGAAACCCCCCAGATCAAAGAAAAATGCCCCGAACCCAGTGGTGCCAACCCCAAATCTCCCATACCCCAAGTATCTTATATACAAGTGGTAAGTTTGATACTACATTCTCATGCTAGTTCTGTTCTAGTACAATTAGTTAGTCAGTCACAGACATGAAGTGCGAGTATAGGGAGGATGTTGGGATCCCTTAGTAGATTGCAAGAAGGACCGTTAGGTTTCATTTTGATAAGAGCACCAAGATCTAAAATGTCTGGTAAAGCAAGATATTTGATTGCCCGATACCCAGAATTATGGGGTAAGGGAGATGAAGACATTGAGAAACACTGGTTCTTGTGTGAAACAATCTGGAGATCCAGAGGGACTGTGCATGCGAATAAGTTGGTTGAGTTCTAGACTACCTTGAGAGGTATTGATCTCAAGTGGTATATGAATATTATTGAGCCAGGATTTCCAGGAATGCAAGGTCAAACATTCACACTTGGTTAGGTATGGAATAGATTCATAGCGGAGTTTAAGCTAGCTCAGGCATAACAACAGGTTTTGTATCAGTTGCGCGAGATCCAATAAAGGGAAGGTGAATTATCCCGGGAATACAACTAGAAGTTTAAAGATGCTATAGGTAGGTTAGAACATCCAATACATGAGGAACATCAAAGGGAATGGTACATTCAGGGATTGCTACCTTTGACTTGAATTTCGCTAACGCGACAATGGATAACCACTTTGACAAACGCCTTGGCACAATCAATGAATATTGAAGAAATGGCAAGATACCCTGGGAGCCTGAGAGTAAATAGACCCCCAACATATGTGAATTTGGTGCAACTACAAGGGAAAATATCGATGCTTACAAAAATGATTCAAAAATTGACAATACCTAGACTAGGACGATCGTAGGTCTGGTGCACCAGATGTTATAAAGAAGGACATCTGGTGAACAAATTTCCATGAATTAGGGGAATGGGACCTCCTCAGAATCTGATGGGACCCTCACTAAGACCCATAGGAGGAGTTATGCAAGTGTCTGCGAACTTACCATTCCATAACCCCACCCCATATCATTCTTTTCTAGGGAACCAATCAACACTAGCAGCTGAGTATTATGAGATCTGTCGAATCCATGGGCATGGGCCGAGATAGTTCCTGATTATGCAGAAATATTTGAAAATACCAAATACAATACACTGTGAGTTCTACGCATCTACCACACATACTACTAATTAATGTAGAGCGTTGGATGCACTTAAAGACAAGTTGGACTGAACAACATTCAGGGTGAATGAAAACCCTCAGGGACTGGTAAGAGGTCGAGTAGTTGGAGCTGGAGGATACTTTAGAGGATGAAGAACTATGGGAAGAGGGCCAAGAAAATGTTATAAATGTGACGAGAAAGGCTATATGGTGAGATATTTTCCTCACCTGAGGCGAAAATGGTGCTCTCACTGCAGAACCAATGGGCACACAACTAAAGACTTCCCAGAACTATTTTCAAAATGGGAATATTAGGTATGACAACAAGGAACTAACCTCATCAGTTTAGAAATCAAGAGAGTTAGTAAAGGAAAATTTCCCAAAATTAATATCATTACTCGAGGAGGATCAAATACATGAGCTGATGCTAATACTCTACCTCAGATCCAGAAAGAAGAACCTAAAGAAGACATGTCTGACCCTCTAAAACAAAAGTTGTTCTTTAAAAATGCCATAGAAGTATTTCAAAATATCCCTAGCATTGAGATGCAAGAGAAACCCCCACATTCTATTGTTTACCCTAAGATTGTGCAAGTCCCTGCTTCACCCCCTACACCTAGAAACCCTATAGTCACATCGAGACAACCTGAGCACCCTTGAAATGTAGTCAACCTTTGGTTTCAATTATTCTCCAACATTCTCGGGAACGACCAATTAAAAAATAAGTTGCGCAATGAGCTATACCTAGTTATAGGGAATGAAGAACCCATAGAAGCTGGAATAACGACTAATCTTCCTGATAAGAGTAATAAGAGAGTACAAAGAAGAAAACTACGAATTGGAAAAGAATTCAGACTAGTATCCCAATTAGATGAATTTAAGATCAAGGATGTCATGTTGGATCTAGGATCTGATGTGAACATTCTACCTAAGAATACCTGGGAAGCCTTAGGAAAACCTAGGTTGAAATATTCCCCAATTCAGCTAGGAATGGCCAACCAATATTGCATTTTTTCAATAGGAAGACTGGAGAGTGTGGAAATAGATGTTGCGGGAGTAAAGACCATAGATGACTTTGAAGTGATTGAAATCATGGGAGATAAGGACCCCTACCCTACACTACTTAGCATTGATTGGGCCTATGAAAAATATGCAATAATTGACTTAAAAAAAGATACCATGAATTTTGAGGCTGATGGAATCAAGGTAGTTCAACCCTTGGATCTGTATGTAGGGTCCAGATATATAGAGCCAACAAACAATAATATGGAGGGAGAAGACTTGGATCAGTTGTAAACTATAATAATAGGAAAAATAGATGATTATATAAGTCCTACTGTTGATGGATCGGTAAGTTGGAGGAGTATATAGTCAGTAGACGAAGATTTAGAATTGGATTTTGACAGTTGGCAGCAAGGCTCATACGAAAAATTATGAAGGATATGTGCAACTGTCAGAGGAACTAGATGGGTTGGGATTGAAGTCAGAGAAAACCCAGTATATGATGGCACCTCAGGACTCGACACTTTCTTGCTCAGCATGGAAGAAGAGGTAGTAGATGATTAAAGGATCTCAGTACTAGATGTATCCCTCCAGGACACCCCTACCATATGGTGGGCCAATCATAAATCCTTACTCGGAAATTGGGACAATGTGAAACAAGCTATCAAGTATAGGTTTCAGAATAAAGAGCAGTTGGAATCAGAGATGAAGATGGATTTCCAAGTTGCGCAACTATTCAGTGGAGAATCTGTGCAAGATACCAGGTATATAAAATATGCAGAACATAAATGAAATGCTAAAAATGACAGAATAACAGTAAAATATCCAGCATAATCTTCACATTACACAGAAATGATATACGAAATAGCAACATAAATATCACTTTGATTCAGATAGCAATGTTCATAGGCCTCTTCGAGGGGGCAACCTCTAGTCGATTAGTGCTCTATTACAATAATCTCCAATCTAGGGTTCTCATACCCTCGCCTCTTATTTATACTAAATAAGTCTATTAAGAGAAGCATCTAGAGGAAGATCCTTCTAGAAGAGGAAGCTTCTATTAGGTCTTCTTACATCCACCTTATTCTATTTTATTGAAAGGCCTTATTAATATTGACCTTTATTACATCCGAATACATTGATCTACCTATGTGCGGGTTAGGACCTTAACATGTCCGCCCCCTTAAAAATAGCCTTGTCCTCAAGGCTTGAGATGTGGAAACTGCTGCAGAATGGTAGCTGGTTTCCAAGTGGCATCTACTGGAGTCATGTCTTTCCACTGTACTAGCACTTCCTTGATGGTTCTCTGATGCAAGCAACGCTCACGCTGGTCCAAAACTGCTTCTGGCTATAGCCAAATGGAGCCTTCTTCAACTAACTCTGGAAGGTTGGTTTGAATTTGGTACCTGGTTCCAATCACCTTCTTCAAGCATGAAACATGAAAAACATAATGTAGCTTCGACTGACTGGGCAGAGCTAACTGATATGTGACATGCCCTACATGCTTGAGAATTGTGTAAGGGCCATAGAATTTGGGTGCTAGCTTCTGACAATTCTCGACCTTGAGGGAAGTTTGCTTATATGGTTGCAGTCTCAGAAACACCTGATCCCCTTCTGCAAATTGACGTTCAGAGCGTTCTTGATCTACTTGCTGCTTCATTCTATTTTGTGCCATGAACAAGTTCTCTTTAAGGGTACGAAGGATGTCCTCTCGAATGGTAAGTGTTTGGTCAACCGCCTGGACCTTCGAGGTACCCGGTAAGTATGAGAGAACTGAAGGTGGCTTCTGTCCATATACTGCTTCAAAGGGAGTCATGCGAGTGNNTGTATGGTATGTAGTGTTGTACCACCATTCGGCGAGGGGTAACCATTGAACCCACTGGTGTTGTTTTTCAGAGGCAAAGCACCTCAGATATGTTTCCAAACACTTGTTGACAACTTCCGTTTGACCATCCGTTTGGGGATGATAAGTTGAGCTGAGGTGCAATTGTGTGCCTTGTAGCTTAAACAATCCTTGCCAAAAATTGCTTGTGAAAGTTGGGTCTCGATCAGAAACAATAAAGTGTGACATGCCATGTAGCTTGAATACCTGGTCCATGAAAATTTGAGCCACCATGGATGTAGTAAATGGGTGGGAAAGAGCACAGAAATGAGCATGCTTGGAGAGGCAATCCACCACCACCATTATGACTAATTTATTCCTCGATTTGGGTAGGCCTGTAATAAAGTCCATAGAGATATCCTTCCAAATAGCAGGGGGAATCGGAAGTGGTTGGAGGGTGCCTGGGGATTTGACTATTTCTCCCTTGTTGCGTTGACACACCTCACATTCAACGAAAAACTTATGGATGTCCTGTTTCATACCCTCCCAGAAAAAAGAGCGTTTAACTCGGTCATATGTTTTGGTGAACCCTGCGTGCCCTGCTGTGGGTGTAGCATGAAGCTCAGAAAGCACCGTGGATTTGAGCTTGGATTGTTTACTTAAATAAAAACGACCTTTATATCGAAGCTCATCCTGGAGCCATGAGTATCCTAGGGGAGCCGGAGCCTTGTTTTGCAGTTGCTATATCATATGCAAACTTTTGGGATCTTGAAGCCATTCGTGGCGCACAGCTTGGAGCCAATCAGGTACAATGAAGGAAAGAGAAAAAAGAGATCCTTCGTCTTCATATTTCTGGGACAGTGCATCTGCCACAACATTGTCTTTTCCCTTCTTGTAAATGATCTCATAGTCATATCCAAAGAGCTTAGTCACCCATTTTTGTTGGTCCTGGGAGGAAATGCATTGTTCCAGAAAATACTTGAGGCTTTGGTGGTCTGTCTTAATTTGGAAGCATTGCCCCAAGAGATACAAACACTACAACTCAATGACATGCATAATCACCAACATTTCTTTTTCATAAATGGGTTTGCCCAGATTCTTTTCAGATAGTTGCTTGCTAGTGAAGGCCAAAGGTCAACCCTCTTGCATAAGGACAACACCAATTTATTTCCCTGAGGCATCACATTCCAACACAAAAGTCTTTGTGAAGTCAGGAAGGGATAGAACCGGAGTGGTGCACATGGTCATATTCAAGGTTTGAAAAGCTTGAGCAGCTGCTGGAGTCCAAGTGAAAGAGTTCTTTTTGAGGAGAGCCATGAGAGGTGTTGCAATCTTTCCATAGTTCTTAACGAACTTGCGGTAATACCCTGTGAGGCCCAAAAATCCATGCAAGATTTTGAGAGTCTTTGGGTGCAGCCAGTCTTGCATAGCTTCAATCTTTCTCGGGTCCACCCTTACGCCATCCTTTCCCACTAGATGACCCAACTATTCTACTTCGGAGGCACCAAAAGAACATTTGGACTGTTTCAGGAAAAGATGGTGCTGAGAGAGTAGGCGAAGAACTTGATCCACATGATTAATATGGTATGTCCAGGTTTTGCTATATATGAGGATATCATCAAAGAAAACTAAGACAAAATGACGGAGAAAAGGGTGGAAGACATGGTTCATGAGGCTCTGGAAGGTGGAGGGGGTGTTACACAAGCCAAAGGGCATGACCAAAAACTCATAGTGGCCCTCATGAGTGCGAAATTCCGTCTTGGGAATGTCAGCCTCTTTCATGCGTATCTGGTGATAGCCCAAGCTAAGATCAAGTTTGGTAAAGAATTGGACGCCACTCAATTCATCCAAAAGGTCATCAATGACAGGAATGGGAAATTTGTCTTTGATGGTTAGTTTGTTGAGAGCACAGAAGTCAGGACACATTCTCCAGGAACCTTCTTTATTCAATACCATGACGACCGGAGAGGAGTAAGGGCTCGTACTAGGATAGATGACTCCGGTGGTAAGGAGTTCCTGGACCATTTTTTCAATTTCATTTTTTTGTGCAAAGGGGTGGCGATATGGACGTATATTGGGGGGAAGGATTCCTGCGACAAGGGGAATGGAATGATCATGGACACCACAGGAAGGGGGGAGTCCTTGGGGAGTGGAAAATACTGTTTGATGTTTAGAAAGGAGGGCTTGGAGGTCTTGGGGCACTAGTGGTGTCTCTGTGGCTTGTATGGCATGGAGTTGGGCAATGACACCCGAATGACCTTTTTTGAGCATTTTTTTCCATGCGATGAGAACTGATGATCTCAGGTGAACCAGTAGTGATGCCTTGAAATTTATATTGGTGGCCTCCTTGGTCGAATTGCATGGTTAATTTCTAAAAATCCATGAGAATGGGACCCAAAGTCCTTAGCCAGTCTGCACCCAACACAATGTCTCAATCGCCCATGTCAATCGCAAAAATATGGGATTTGAGGTGGTAGTCACCTATTTGGATATGCACATTTTCATAGCACTCGCCACATTTCATATAACCACCATTGGAAATCATGATTTGGAAATTGTTGACAGCATGGATGTAGCAATGGGTTTCCTGGGCAATGCGGCGATGAATAAAATTATGGGTGCTGCCACTATCAACCAAAATGATGACCTTTCTTTGCTTGATGTAACTGATTATCTTGAGGGTTTGGGGGGCAGAGGAGCCAGTGAGAGCATTGAGGGAAATAATCGGTTCCACTTCGGGAGGGTCGGAGGGAGGGATTATGTCAGAGATTTCTGGTGACTCGGGCACAAGGGGAGTGTCATCATCTTCTTCTTGAATATCCTCAGAGATGGCCATAAAGATATTTTATTCCTTACATTTGTGGCCTGGGAAATATTTGTCATCACAATTATAACAGAGGCCTTTGAGTTGGCGTTCAGCCATTTCAGCCCTGGTCAAATTTTGGATTTTTAATGGGGCAGAGGGAGTAGTGGGGTTTACTGGTTTAGGGCGTGGGATAAAGGAAGGCTTACGGTTTTGAGAGGAAACAATTTGTTGTGCTTCTTTATCTTTTTTGGTAGCCTCCACCCAATTCATAGGTCAAGCCATGAGGACATGGGCCCTAATCTCCTCCTCGAGGCCACTGATAAAACACTCTCGAAAGAAAGCATCAGTCATGCCCTCTGTTCGAAAATTCAGACGCTCAAATGCAGCTATGAAGTCTTCGACTGTGCCTGATTGCTTCAATTTTGTCAAAGGGCCCAAATGGTTGGTGTCAGTGTCAAAGAGTTCATAAAGCTCAGCAACAAATTGGGTCCAAGCAATATATCCTTGACGGGAAGTTTTTCTCCATTGCCACCATTGCCAACGTTCTTGATCTAGATGAAGAACACCATACCAGAGTTTGGCCAAGTCATCTGTAATGTTGTAGAGAGAGAAATAATGTTCCATTTGTGTGACCCAACCAGTGGGGTCTGAGCCATCGAATTTGGTTACATCCACCCGTGGAAGGCATATGTCCCTTTGAAAGTGATGGGGTTGAAAGGAATAGGAATAAGTTTCACCTTCAGTCTTTTTATGTGCATCAGGAAAAGAGTCATCGATAGGGATTTTGAGTTTGGTGCAGAGTGATGCAAAGACAAATT
>ML784611.1:423448-435629 GCA_009831015.1 Picea engelmannii
ATATGTCCCTTTGAAAGTGATGGGGTTGAAAGGAATAGGAATAAGTTTCACCTTCAGTCTTTTTATGTGCATCAGGAAAAGAGTCATCGATAGGGATTTTGAGTTTGGTGCAGAGTGATGCAAAGACAAATTCAAGCTGGGTGGTCAGTTCGTGTTTGAATTCTGCCATTGCGGACTGCACGGCTACATTTACGGATGCATTTATGGAGGCATTTATGGAGGCATCACGAGAGGTAATAGTAGCACTGAGTTGTTGCACTTCTTGTTGGGTCTTAAGGAAACTAGATTCCAAGGTGTTGAAGTGAGACTCTAGTTCTTGGCTACGGGTATGGGCCATGATGATGGGTGAACTGGAAAGGGAGCGGGCGGGGTTAGAAATTTTTGCAGAAAAATGATATGGATGAATGTGACAAGGGGGAAGAGACGAGTCTAATGGAATAGGTCTCAAATAATGGTGAAAAAATGGGAGCGGGCGAGGTCAGGAATTTTTGCCGAAAAATGATATGGATGAATGTGACAAGGGGGAAGAGATGAGTATAATGGAATAGGTCTCAAATAATGGTGAAAAAATTTCCATTTTTTTTTTTTTTTTTACAGCTGCGGGGTTAGACTTTGGTCTAAAGAATGCTGCAGTGCTGAAATCCCCAAATTATGAACCAGAGAGTAGTTACTTAGCAACGCAAACACAGATGTGCGTTAATAGATCTCGTTGGTTTAATTTGTTTATGTTGCTATTTATGTTCCCCAAGGGTTAGGTATTCAAGTTTCTACAGACAAGGGCTTTCCCTGTGCTATAGCTCTCTAATATATGTGTGGGGTCCAACAGTAATACTCGGCCCAATATCTCAGGGCACTAACTAAGGAGGATAGACAGTACCCTTAGCCATACTACCCGACTACCCAGGTACTAGAGAGTATCTTCCCGAGTGTTGTTCTCGGTGACACTATAGCAGTCCGATGGCCGATAGGTTTATCTAAAGAGGGCTTTAGGAAATCTAGGCCGATTCGTACACAGGTGTTTTCTGATGCGCTACCACTCGAAGGGGTACCAACAGGGGTTACAAGGGTGGCCAACAGATGTGCGCTTAAGAACCACTTGTATTTCCTGCGTGTATGAATCCCTCAACCACGGGTTTATGTGCGTAACGATACATCTCTGTGGCTTAAATACGTCGGAATACGTCTCTACCCTGAAAAAAAAATACCCACAATTTCTGCCAATGAAAGTGCTCTGATACCACTTGCAAGATACTAGATACATAAAATATGCAGAACAGAAATGAAATGCTAAAAATGACAGAATAACAGTAAAATATGCAGCATAATCTTCACATTACACAGAAATTATATACAAAATAGCAACAGAAATAGCACTTTGATTCAGATAGCAATGTTCATAGGCCTCTTCGAGGGGGCAACCTCCATTCGAGTAGCGCTCTGTTACAATAATCTCCAAGCTAGGGTTCTCATACCCTCGCCTCTTATTTATACTAAATAAATCTATTAAGAGAAGCATCTAGAGGAAGACCCTTCTAGAAGCGGAAGCTTCTATTAGGTCTTCTTACATCTGCCTTATTCTATTTTATTGAAAGGCCTTATTAATATTGACCTTTATTACATCCGAATACATTGATCTACCTATGTGTGGGTTAGGACCTTAACAATCTAATCCTAGAGTACATATTGAACAATGCGTGACACAGTGGTAAGTTGCAGAAATACCCTCTCGCTTTTGGGTCTGGGTATTTCCCCATTCCCTAGGTCTAATCCCAAAATATTTGTTCATACATGAGGAAACCAGAAGACAAAACATCGATTGGAAAACGTTTGCAACTCATTTTTGCAAGGACTTCTCATTTACAAGTAAGTACCCTAATCTTGAAGTAGTCCTGCAAAAGATTAAAGAATTTATTTTTACAGATAATAGTAATCAGTATTCAAACCTAATGGTATGTGAAAAACATAGCCAAGAACTTCAAACCAATCTTCACCTAGCCTCAAACAAGAATCCTATAGACATATATAATATTAGTAGGGATTCAGAAAGCCCATATGACTTAGAGGAATTGAGAAACCTATCCATTAAAGAGACAAAAGGGAATAGAAAGATCCATAACACCATACCCAGTCAGACTGATAGTTCTTACAATCACCCATTATAGTTGCACAAAGTGAATATAGGGAACATAGAGAAACCTAAGATAGCTATGGTGGGATACTACCGGGATGAGAAAACTAGTCAAGAAATATAGAGCTTGTTGCAGGAATATGAAGATTTGTTCCCAAATACCTTTTCAGAGTTAAAGGGAATCAAAGGAGTTATGGGAGAAATGAAAATTGAATTAAAACTAGGATCAAAGCCTGTGAGGCACAGACCATATCATCATAACCATAGAGTAAAAGAAAATTTTAAGAAGGATATAGATAAGATGTTGGAAGCCAGACTTATTTTTGCAGTGGAAGAAGTAGAATGAGTTAGCCCAATAGTCATCCAAAGCAAGAAAGGATCAGAGGATATCAGGGTCTGTGTAGACTATAGAAGCCTTAACTCTGCCTATGTGCATGACCCTTTCCCAACATATTTTACTGATGAGGTGCTATAACAAGTTGCGAGGAAAGAAGCGTACTCATTTAAAGATGGATTTTCAAGGTACCACCAAGTCAGGATTGTCGAAGAGGACAAAAGAAGGACCACATTCATAACATAATGGGGATCTTTCACAGATAATGTGATGCCATTTGGCCTAAAGAATGCCCCTATAGTTTTATCCGGGATTTTAATAGAAGATTTTAGAGAGTTCATTCATAAGTTTATATAACTCTATATGGATGATTGGACGATATATAGTTTTCTCAAGGAACATTTAGCGCTGTTACATTTGATGTTTGACAGATGCAAAGAATTGCAAATATCATTGAATCTCAGAAAGTGTATCTTCTGCATACCACATGGGAATTTTTTGGGCCACATAGTATGTTGAGAGGGAGTATTGGTAGAGCCAACCATTTTTTTGGTTATTGTGAACATGCCACCACCTACGAGTGCTAAGAAGTTTCACTCCATGCTGGGACACACAAGGTACTATCGTAGGTTCATCATAAGATATGCAAACATTACTACACCTTTGGAAAACCTATTGAAAAAGGAAGAAATATTCCAATGGACCCCTGAATGTGATAAATCATTTAAGACACTAAAGGAGAATCTCAACACATCACAGATACTGATATTTTCAAACTGGGAAAATGAAATTCACGTCCACGTAGATGCTTTAGGTATTGACTTAGGAGCCATATTAGTGCAACCTGGAGATGGAGCCATGGATAATCTTATCTATTTTGTGAGAAGGAAGTTGTCACAAGCTAAGCGCAACTACAGAACGATAGAAAGGGAGGGTTTAGACATGATTTATGCTTTGTAGAAATTTAGAAATTATTTGTTAGGCTCTTGTTTCAAGTCTTTTACTGATCACTCAGCATTGAAATATCTAGTTAACCTGTGTTGGAAGGGAGAATTTATAGATGGTTTCTACTATTTCAAGAATTTTCTTTTGAAGTAGTTATTAAGCCTGTAAGATGCAATGTAGGACATGATCACCTGTCTAGATTAGAGTCAGGGGAAAGTGGTGGAGGAGTTGACGATCAACTCCCAGACGTAGATTTGTTCCAAGTTGAGGCCATACCAGATTACATGGAGGAAATACAAGTCTTCTTAAGTAAAAGATCTTGCCCAGAAACATATTCTGCAACACAAAAACACCATATGGTTTTTAGAGCAGTGGATTACCAGTTGATCTCAGGAGAGTTGTATAAATTGGGACTAGATAGTATCCTCAAAAGATGTGTCTTGGATCATGAAAGACAAGATATATTATAAGAGTCCCACAATGAATTTGCGGGAGGTCATGTAGGGGGAAAGAGCACTACGTAGAAAGTTCTCCAATGTGGACTTTGGTGGGAAATGCTCTTTAAGGATACAAAGGTATATGCTATATCATGTGATGTTTGTCAAAGAGTGGGTAAGCCATCACAAAGAGATGAATTACCACTTCAACCAGTTCAAGCTCTACATGCATTTGAGAAGTGGGAAGTTGACTTCATTGGATCGATAAACCCCATAGGTAAGCATTCAAAGGCTAGGTACATCATTACCACAACTAACTACCTTACACATTGGGTTGAGGTAGCAATTGTTCAAGACTATTCGATCGATACTGTTGCTAGGTTCATTTTTTAGAATATTATCAATCGATTTGGATGTCCTAGGAGCCTAAGTAATGATCAGGTAGATCATTTCATTAGTAGCACTATAGAAAACCTTACAACAAAGTTCCTAATCCAACATCACAAAATAAACCCCTACCACCAGCAGGACAATGGAACAATAGAAGCATTCAACAAGATTCTGGAGAGAGGGTTAATAAAGGTCTGTGGTGCAAATCGGGAATATTGGGATGACAGAGTTCTAGTAGTACTATGGTATTATCGGAGAACGACAAAGAAAATCCATAGGTACACACCATTCCAACTATTTTATGGGAAAGAGGTAGTGGTGCCTATAGAATTCATCACTCTGAGCTTGTACATCGCACATATCACACATATGTCAGAGGAAGAATCAGTTGCGCGGAGACTTATGGAGTTAAAATAACTCGAGGAGACCCAGGTTTTAGAAGACTTCCATCAGTCGGTTGAAAAAGAAAGGAAAAAAGATTGGCATGATAGGCACATTAAGACTAAAGTATTTGCGCAAGGAGACAAGGTTCTACTCTATGATAGTCAGTACCAGAAGCATCCTGGGAAGTTGCACATGCATTGGTTAGGACCATTTATAGTTGTGGAGATTCGACCCTCAGAAGAAGTCAAACTTTTGCAACTAGATGGTATGTTGTGGCCAGGATGGGTGAATGGTGATCGCCTGAAACCCTATATGTCTCAAAACTGAGCTAAAAGGACTATCACTCTAGTCCGAAGGAGCATGTATAATAGTTAGATTTGAGTTTTTTGCAATTTTTGTAAATTTAGTTAATAAATTTGATCTGTGCAGTGTTGTGTCACAACAAATAGTTTATTCTTATTTTTAAGTGTTGTTTGATGCAGAACTACGTACTCAGCAACGTAGGATCAAAGAAGGAAAAAACTCTTTTATGATGGTTATTAAAATTACGGGGACCCCTTTGTGGTCTGAGGGAGAATGAATCTGAATGAAATATGAGTCCATGTGCCACACGCACCCAGTCCAGCCACAAGATTTATTGCTATTAAGGTACCATGTTTGAATTCAGTTAATCCATAAAGCTGTGATACATGAATATTCCATTGGTATTCATGCCGAGATTCCAACCCATCAAATGGAAAGGTCTGAAATCGATCACGTCTCTGTCCAACTGACAAAGTAAATGCCAGAATCTCCCAATAGGATTTACCATGTTAACTTGTCTTGTCGAAAAAATTAGATCCAATTTGCGTCCATAGGGTCATGATGAAAAACAATTATTGCCGAATTTTCTAGCTAAGCCCGAGTATAAGGCTCTAAGAACTCATTGTAGGACACATTGTTTTCAAAGAACTTAGCAATTTCTGAACTTTGTAGAGTGAGAAATGCTATGTAGTCATGAAACTTGTAGCTGTGATCCCCAATCCTTAGTTCACCACACAATTTGTTGATAACTTAGAGCCCACAATGACGAGAGCTACATGAAGTCGAAGCACCATGTCCAAAGGTGCAGTACCAGATGAACCCTGTGACCCCCAAGTCGAGGTCATAGGTGATTTAAAGGGGAAGGTAGAGTAGGTCAAGATCCTTGACTTCGACTTAACATACCAAGTATTTTTCCCCCATATGAGCATAGATGTATTATGGACTATCTCTCCAGATGAGTTGGGAGGAATGCAGTTCATTCCCAAGCCTGAATTCATCAACATATTCAACTCAACCATCATAAACCTTAGATACTTACCAATGTTCGGTACCATTGGTGAAGTTGCTCGGTGCAACAAGTTCCTGATCAAAAGGGTGCATGACAAAAGTCTCTGGATAGATAGGCGGTATCCAATCCATGCCGAGGACATACATCAACTCACTGGACTATCCCTCAAAGGCGATGATGTGTCAAAGGGATTCCAGGGTCCTAGCAAGCATGGAAAAAAGAAAGGGGAGCCCAACCTCTATGAAAGGTTCCACATGCAGAGGGGGGAACGCATAGCCAAAATTGACCCCATACTACCATAGATAGTTAGGACTAGCTGTTAAAACATAGACAACAAGGTTATGAGGTCATACTACGAGGGAGAATGCATGTTGGATGCATTGTCAATGGCCAACTTCTACGTGAATAATGTTATATTCAACTGGTGCAGTTACCTGTTGGAGGAACTTCTCGTGGATTGCGAGGAAGACCATGATAAGGGAGGCACCTTCAAATACGAATACCTATTGGTGGCATTAATGATGTTCAAGTGGATGCCACCCTCTAAAATACCATTGGTGCTAGTAGACAAGGGTCTCATGGAAATGATGTTTGAGCCATGGCACTTTAGGGTGGACTCAGAGAAAACAACCTTCAACAACCCGGTGTTCTACAAGTGGTACAGTGCACTAATCGATGCAATGCGAGGTTTCACATTTTGCAAGAGATCTTCAACTGCAACATGAGGAACATTTCTTTTAGCATGAACCAACATCATATGTTTCTATGGCTGAGGCATGTTAACAGGGAAGAATTCCATTCATAGATGTTGTCATTCTATCTAGATGAGGAGGCCTTCGACAAAGAGGTAATGCCATGGCCAAGAGTTAAACGCAACCCACACAAGTCAGGAATACATTATATCTTATTGGCATAACTATTGAAGAAGAAAAGAAAAGAGGTAGGGGTAGGATCCAACTCAGGACCAATGACCCAGAAGAAGGAATCTTAGGCACAGTCAGACTCTAAGGAGGAAGACAAGATGCAACCATTGGAGCGAAAGAAAATAACGTTGTCGATCTTCCCGCATCTACCAGATAAATCCATGTTGACAGGTGAGGATGTCAACAAGATCCTAAGTCCTACGTTCAACATAGAACCATTGGAGAAGAATATTAGAACTGAGGTCTCGCCAAGTAATGTCTTAAACCCCCAAACTATTTCATCTTTCGTCCCCAACACTTGATCAACAGTCAAAGAAATCATCGTCATCCATATTTAGGAAGACCCTGAACCTGACACCCTTCCATCCACCATCATCATCGAACATCTTCCATCACCACCACAACCCTAGTCGCCAACCCCACAAACCACCATTCCACCCCAAACCATAGATCTAGAGCCAATGTAGCTCGATCCCCTAGAGAAAGAAGAGCGACAACTCCTAGAAACAACCTAGGAGTTGCCTGATCCAAGACCAAAAGTTTATGGTCCAAACCTCAAAGCACTAGAGAAGAGACTGTAGCTAACTAGTCCAAACTTGGACACCCATGACCAACAGATTGTTCCTTGGTGCCAGAAAAGGACACCCAAATAGTGGAGGAGCTACAAGGTTGAAGTACCTAGCACATCCCCTCAATGACCAAGTTTGAGGGTGGCTAGGGAATCGTAATGCAAGAAGCTAATGCAACTAGTAAAAGGGGGGATATACCAAATATTCAGAAGGAGCCTAAGTCAACTTCCAGGTAGAGTGCAACATTCGCACAGGAATAGATGGAGGTGGTTCTCCAGAACCATTAGTAGTGCCCAGAGTTTCTGCAACTTTGCCTGGCCATAACAGAGGTTCTGAAAATCTTTCCCTCAACGCTAAGGTTGAGACTTGCGCTAGAACAATCAATAAAGGAGGAGGTTGAGACTCTCTAGGAGTATTCAACAACCAGTGGACTTCCACTACAGATTCGAGCACCATGAGACACAACCCTGTCATCAAATGACCTTACATAGTGGCCAATGACACACTTGGTCATAATGATCAGAGAATCCATTGATCAACTAGAGCAGAAGCTCCAATAGGCCGAGAGGTCTTCCAAGCATGCAAGGGAGAAATCACTCCTTGCACAAGTGTGAAAGACAAAATAAGAAGATGCAAATATCCAGGTCGAGTGCAGAATGGAAAGAGTGAAGGAAAGGATTGTTGCAACCTAGCTAGAAATTCAGAATGTCGCACCACAACTGTCTGAAGCCAGGGATGCAGGAGAGTCGAAGCATCAGATAGAGCTGATCCAAGGAGCATGGAAACAACTAGTCACTCAAGCTGAGAATTTGGAAGTGAATTTGTGATAGAATCAATAGGAAGAAGATCAACAACCTCAGAAGCTATAGGAGCAATGGAAAAGGTAGTGCTAGAAGGAAACAATGCCCGAGCAGCACTACATAAGCACACAGCTGAGTGCACAAGGATTTTTATGGAAGTCAATGATTGGATGGGTATCATTGCTAGACGCAACCAAACCTTGGAGGATGTGCACAAAAAAATACAGGTGTTGAGTGAATAAGTTGTGGCCATGATGGATCTGTTGGAGCAACAATAGAAGTTAGATTAGATCTAGC
Organism: Picea engelmannii; assembly: GCA_009831015.1. NCBI lineage: Eukaryota > Viridiplantae > Streptophyta > Pinopsida > Pinales > Pinaceae > Picea > Picea engelmannii. The sequence goes on from ML784611.1 coordinate 431,968, forward strand.
AGGTGGACAATGAGCTGAACGCCCTCTTTAAGGTGCAATCCATAGCAAAGAAAGATTTGCATGACTTCTGGCCTGTCATTCAGATAGTGTACATGTAGATGCATCAAGTTGATGCAACAACATATTCTGAGTGGAATTCATTGGTCGCATCCAAGCCAAAGGGATTTATTACAGAGGCGAATCAACAGTTCATAGTAGAGGAATCACTCCTTGCCACAAAGTGGCAGGATAAAATTGGAAGCTTTTAAGGAGTGAGGAAGAGGGCCTTGGAGTTAGTCCCATAGTTGGGCCCTTCATTTGAAGAGGCAAAATAAGAGGAAGCACAAATAGAACAACAAAAGAAAGAGAAAAAGGAGGACAAGGGAAAACAATAGTTTCTTTTGGAAGCTATGAAAGAGTCGAGTACTTGACTCAAGGGAGAGTCAAGGTTTGTGGTTGGAGCCAGTTGGGCCCTTCATTTTTTGGATAAGAAATTGTGAAAGTTTTGTCCTAGTACAAGTTGCACAAGATTCATAAGAATCCGAACAACAGAGAAAGAAGAAGCAACATAAATCAGTTGAGAAAAGGACAACGCAATGCCAACAAATCAAAAGCGGCTGCAACAAAACAATAAAGCATGCAAGTCGAGACAAAAGACACAACCTAGTTTATATATATATTCAAATATGATTGTAAAAGGTTGTTTTTAGTTGGCTCAAGTTGGGTTCTGAGTCTGTAATATAATATGTGCACCATTTTGAGAGTTAGAGATCTGTGACGAGTCCAAAGACAGGAGTATATAACAAAGCGTTACTTTGTATCTTTGAGTTTGTAAAAGAAGAAAGATCTGAAGATAATATGAAGAAGGAACTAAATTTTCTTCCACACTAAGTTACAGGAGCCCAAAGTCTCTATTTCTCGATCTGTCTTCAACCACGGGATCAAGGTCCCATCATCTACATAGTCACATTCCCTGGGCCACCATCTGCACTCGGCCCCAAGGGATATTTTTTCTCACATCACGTCCAGGTGCACACACTCATGCTAAAAATGATCAAATAACTATTATATGTTCTTTATCTTCAGATATTGTTTACACTTAGTTATAGGAGCCCATAGTGTCCATTTCCTGATCCATCTTCAGCAACATGATCAAGGTCCCACCATCTACATAGTCACATTCCCTGAACCACCATATGCACTCGGCCTCGGGGGAGCATTTTTCTCACATCACATCTAGGTGCGCAAACTTATGTTCAAAATTATCAAATAACTGTTATATGTTATTTATCTTTAGATATTGTTCATGTCAAGTATTCAATTTTAATGTGTGCAGGTACTTGGTCATAAAAAACTAGCGCAACCCCTTTAGTTATATGATCGACACTGGCATGTAATCATTCCCTTTGAATATAAATTGCATCTCCTAGTCACACCCTCTGACATTCGTCTTTAGGGTCCCTACATCCAATTATATAGTACTGTCACCATCACTGCATTTTGGTACTATCACCCGATAGCACTCTTCCCCACATGAGTTGTCCCATTCATAGTCCCCCTTGGCACTTTGACACTCATGTTGATTTCACCCCCTAGTGATGGGAGTCCCTATAGTCTTACGCATGTCTAAGAATAAGACACATACTGCTTCTCATCATTTTTCTAGCTTTCCCAATGGACTCCTAGGTTATCTCATCTTGGTTTTATTTTGACTTGACCTCTGCAGTACCATAAACCCTCCATTTCATCCACAATCAGTTTTCCCATCTACAAATTTCCCTCCATTCATTTGCCTCATACAGAAACCCACCCATGGGCCCTCCACCCTCCACTAGTTCTCCACATAACTTGTGCCCTCATAGGCCAAGCCATCTTGCACTGGGGCACCCATTTATGTATTTGTACACTCATCCCACATTATTCTTTATTTATTTGGTAATTGAAAAAATCCTTTGTTTCCAGCATTTACTTATCTTTTTTTGTCATCCTTGACGACCTTCCCTTTTTGTAAATACAACCCATGTCGCCCTTGGTTGGGGCAACCACTCTCCTTTACTCATTATGACATCATCTATAAACCCTAAGTATCCCATAGTCCATGTACCCCTGATATTTGAGTTTGTCCACTTTGTCACGCCTCTAACACAGTTTAAACCCATGTCTAGTCGTCCCCCTCACACTAGATACAATTTTACGGTTGCCTCTATTGATATTATCGTAACTTTGGGAGGTATAAATCTCTATTGTGACCTTTGACAAGATTAGAACGTTCCAGAAGAAAGCAAAGAAATGAAAGTAACCCTAGATGAGATGTTGGCTGAAGAGAGATAATTAATATGAATTAATTAGTACCCAAAGAGTGAAGTCAGCCCAGGAAAGTCTGTCAGGAATACTATAAATACAGGGCACCAGTCTCTCATTTGACACACTCTTAGAATCACAGAAGTCACACAGTTTGGCAGTCTTGTGTGTAAGTCTTGGGGAAGGTGTTGCGCCAGTTTTGGGCTAGACTCTCTGATCATCTTTGGTTACTTCTTGCTTGGTGCATTATCCTTGCTTGGCTATTGGATTTCTACCAAGATTCTTCTCTCTGTCAAGGTCAAGGTGCTCGGAGGGTGGCTTCGGCTTATGGTTGGGTGAAAATAGAGATATTGTCAACGATAAAATGAGCACATTCATTCATATTCTAATAGGTTATGGGCCCACACTATTCGCGTTCAAATGGTCATCAGGTGAGAAAAAGGGGAGCGCTTGCATACCCTGTTGGGTCCGACAGGGTAGAACAGCTGTGGAGCAAAAGGGTTAACAGAAACAAAACAAACTACAATCTAACTATCAACTGAAAGAAAATAACACTGCAAAAATAAAAAAAAACATCAAACATAAGACACAGGGGTCATCAATGGTTTCAGGCTGGTGTATTAATGAAACCAGAGCACGCTGAAGAAAGAGACCAGAGGTTCCTTCTCCCTCCAGCGGAAGGCTCTTCGGGGCCCTCAACACAATGCTTTCCTTACAAATGAAATGAACTGCACACAACAGTGAAAGAACTCTGGGTGATGCAGCTGATGGGTTTGTTATCAAAGGAGGAGCCTTGAACCATCTAAACAGCATAACAGTGCTTAGAATTCCCTGCCAAAACAGTGTACCCTCATGGCCTTTTATAGCAGCTTCACGGGCGGTCACGTAACCTTCTCCAAGTGTGAATAGGGGCACATTAGGGTTTATTTAGGTCATTAATCCACCGATTTTGCAGAGCCGACTCTGATTTGAGAGTCAAATCATCTTGGGGGCCAGTCCATAGGCGGTCGGGAGGTCGACCTATGCAATTAATGCGCCGTATTAGCAGATGCACGGGTTTTTGTGTTGACAGGCGCGCATCGAGCGCGCATGCGCTAGTAACACGTTTTTGACCCGCGCATGTGCTCGCGCATTAAGATGTTGTAAAGCGCCCTTCAATTTTTGGTTACTTTGTATAGTTTTTTTTCCCTTTTGAAGTGCTGTGAAATTAATTCAGTGCCATGAGTGACTTCATTGCTATTTTGATGATGTGGAGTTCTTGTCGCCATGTGCAGATGAAATTTCAGTGATAACAGATGCCCCCTGATGGATGAGGTTAGGAGCATATGTATAGCCGAAATCCATCAATGTTTCTTCTACTGAGAATGTGGTTGTAAGGGAAA
>ML784611.1:448444-468593 GCA_009831015.1 Picea engelmannii
CTTTTGTGTGTGAGTGAAAGTGTACCAAATTTTAGTTATTTAGATGTCACCTTGCAGCATGTGGACATCACTTGGTCCTTTACAAGAGTTTGATTACCTAAATCAACTAGATGTCATTGGTACAACCTTGCGGAATTTTAAAAATCCCTAGGAAACTAACATGTGGACATTGTGGTCCGTTACTATCCTTTAACTCCCTATGTGTGAGTTAATCTAGAAAAATCATGAAACTATCCTAGATTGAACATGTGGGCATGTGTGGGCCCGTTACAAACTTTTAAACTCTCCTAGTTTTCTGATCTAAGAAAGTATAAATTCAAACACTATTCTATCTTTGTTGACATGTGGGCATGTATGGGCCCGTTACAAAAATGAAACTAAGAGGGGTCTCGAAAGAGCCGTTGTCCTCTCCTAAAAGTTTTGAAATTTTTGTTTAAAGGGAGATGAGATCGTTTTCGCAATCTTTTTCTGATTCTCAAGATCGCTTGATGGTGCGAGAGAAGAGCATAATCAATATTGTTACTTGCAACTTCTAGTCCCGAATGTGAGTTTAGATGTGATTAGAATCTGATGTTCAACTTAGATTATAAATCAAAGCAAGCCATCCACGTGGCAAAAAGCAAATAAGGGGAAAATGATTTTTATCCACCTAAGTGCCTATGTTTGTTTGACTATCCCATTTATAAGTTGAGGGGTCTAGGTGGTGCAGTATTTAGAGCATGCATGACATCATTCTTGAGAAGGAAACTGACTTTCCCCACATCCAAAACCTTACAATGAAAAATTTGGTTCAAATGCGTGGCTGTTAGTATGGACAGAGGCGCGTTTGGTGCCTGCGCGTGAACTGTATTAAAAACCAGAGCGCATGCGCGCGTCTGTGTGGTGGAAAACCCGCGCGCTTGTGATAAATTACTAAGAAAGAAATTCCGAATGGATTTCTCTCGATTCTCCTGTGAATCGACTGATCAGCAGGTCGGCGGAGGCCGGTTTGTGTCCCTACAGGTTAATAAAACAAAAAGGAAAGAGAATTAAACCCAATTGAGAGAGGATTTGATACCTAACTCCCTAGTGGAGTCGCCAGTTTGTTCGCGTTCAAATGGTCACCAGGTGAGCAAAAGGGGAGCGCTTGCATACCCTATTGGGTCCGGCAGGGTAGAACAACTATGGAGAAAAAAGGTTAACATAAACAAAACAAACTACAATCTAACTATCAACTGAAAGCAAATAACACTGCAAAAATAAACAAAAACATCAAACATAAGACACAGGGGTCATCAATGGTTTCAGGCTGGTGTATTAATGAAACCAGAGCATGCTGAAGAAAGAGACCAGGGGTTCCTTCTCCCTCCAGTGGAAGGATCTTCGGGGCCCTCAACACAATGCTTTCCTTACAAATGAAATGAACTGCACACAGCAGTGAAAGAACTCTGGGTGATGCAGCTGATGGGTTTGCTATCAAAGGAGGAGCCTTGAACCATCTGAATAGCATAACAGTGCTTAGAATTCCCTGCCAAAACAGTGTACCCTCATGGCCTTTTATAGCAGCTTCACGGGCAGTCACGTAACCTTCTCCAAGTGTGAATAGGGGTGCATTAGGGTTTATTTAGGTCATTAATCCGATGATTTTGCAGAGCCGACTCTGATTTGAGAGTCAAATCATCTTGGGGTCCGGTCCGTAGGCAGTCGGGAGGCCGACCTATGTAATTAATGCACTGTATTAGCAGATGCGTGGGTTTTTGTGTTGACAGGCGCGCGTCGAGCGCGCATGCGCTAGTAACACGTTTTTGACCCGCGCATGTGCATGCGCATCAAGCTATTGTAAAGCGCCCTTCAATTTTTGGTTACTTTGTATAGTTTTTTTGCCCTTCTGAAGTGCTGTGAAATTAATTCAGTGCCATGAGTGACTTCATTGCTGTTTTGATGATGTGGAGTTCTTGTCGCCATGTGCAGATGAAATTTCAGTGATAACACACACCTCTTTCATTCAGTCTAACTGCTGGAAGGAAACAAAACCATTAGGATATTGAGCTCGCTGAGGAACTGTTGCTAGGGTTACTAGCAGGAGAAGCTTCCAAGATATTGCCACTAGGGTTACTAATAGGAGCAGTTGCAGAAACCCTAAATCTCAGATCCGACACCTTGTGATGGAGCATCTCACTCAAGGAGAAGATATTCAAATGCACCCTAGTTCAACAAACCTTTTGGCTCTCTCAGAATATAGAAACGTCAGAGTTGAATTTTTGGATCAAAGCATGAACAACTACCAATCAACCTAAGACATGATTGAGATGATCAGTCTTCTACACTACTCAACACTCACTGGAACAATTGAAGATGACATGTGGATAATCGATAGTGGAGCTTCTAGGCACATGACAAGAGATCAAGACAAACTCTCAAATCTAAATGAGAATAAGACCTCGTACAAGGTAGATCTTGGAGACAAAAGAACTTACCCAGTGAAAGGATTTGGACAAGCCTCCGTCAAGTTGAAAATAGGTAACAATGTTCACTTAAGCAATGTTTTATATGTACCTGGTTTAGAAAAGAATCTTGTATCCATATCTTTCCTAGAATACAAAGGAAACATAATAGCTTTCATGGATGGAAAAGTGTTATCTTGGCATAAAGACTCCAACATAGAGAATGCCAGGGTTATTGGAAGCCATGAAGGAAATATGTATAGACTACTAGAACAAAATGAAGAAGCTCTCGTACATGACAAAGTCAATCCAAGTGAACTTTGGCATAGAAGGTACACTCATATTAATTATCAAGAATTACCTTTTCTCAAAAGTATGGTTGAAGGAATATTAGAATTGCAGTCTACACATGAAGGAATTTGCAAAGGATGTGCCCTTGGAAAGAATATCAAGAAACCATTTCCAAGCAGCAACAATATATCTAAGGAAATTCTAGATATGATACACTCAGATGTTTGTGGACTGATGCCAGTCAAATATCTAGGAGTATCTCTTTACTACGTAACCTTTGTATATGACTATTCAAGAAAGACTTGGTTATATCTACTGAATACAAAAGATGAAGTATTCAACAAGTTTCAAGAATTCAAAGAAGAGATAGAGAACCTCATGAACAAGAAGATCAATATATTAAGAACAGATAATGGAGGAGAATACACATCAAAGGAATTCGTTTCATTCTGCAAATAGGTAGGTATTAGGAGGGAGCTAATTGTTCCTCATAACCCTCAACAAAATGGTGTAGAAAAAATAAAGAACATATCTATCGAAGAAACCATAAAAGCACTACTAAATGATCAAGGTCTGTCCATGTTCTTATGGGGAGAAGCATCCATGACAACAATATATGTGCAGAACAAAATTCCTCACCGCATACTAAAGGACATGACCCCAGAAGAAGCCTTCTCAGGTAAGAAACCTAATGTGGAAAACCTAAGAATCTTTGGATGTCCTGTTTACTCTCATATTCCCAAGGACAAAAGGAATAAACTAGAACCCTCGGGAAAGAAGGGCATATTCGTGGGATATAGTGATTCATCCAAGGATTATAGAATCTATATTCTGGAACAACATAAGATCTAAGTCATCAAAGATGTGACATTCAATGAAAAGATGCCTTTCAAGAAATCTATAGAAGAAACAATAGAAGAAGAAGAGAATGAATAACCTATTGAAGAAAGCACAGAAAATCAAGATGACGAAAAGGAACAACCTGATCATCCTATGCAACCATGTGAGATTATTGATTCAGACACCATACCTAAAACTAGGAAATGACCAGCTTGGCTTGAAGATACCTTACAAGATGCAGAAAGACTCAAGGTTCCCAAAGGAACATTAAGAAAAAGTAAGAAGCCTAAAATATTCTCAAGTTATGCAGCATATATGACAAAGCTTCTAGATGAAGAACCTACCACATTTGAAGAAGCAGTTCAAAAGGGACAGTGGAAAGAAGCTATGATGGAAGAACACCAATCCATTATGAAAAAGGATGTATGGGAAATCATACCTAGACCTAAAGAAAAATCAGTGGTCACTTCAAAATGGGTATATAGTATCAAACATGCAGCAGACGAAAGCGTGGATAAATGTAAAGCATGATTCCTAGCTAGAGGGTTCTCCCAAAAGGAGGGAGAATATTATGACGAAACTTTTTCTCCAGTTTCTAGATATACTTCCATTAGATCTATCATATCTCTTGACGCTTCCATGAGATGGAACTTACATCAGATGGATGTAAAGACAACTTTACTCAATGGAGAAATCAAAGAAGAAGTATATATTGAACAACCTCAAGGGTTTGAGGTACATTCCAGAGACACTCACATTTTTCGATTAAAGAAATCCCCATATGGACTCAAGCAAGCTCCAAGGGCTTGGTATTCCAGAATGGACAACTATCTAACGAGACTTGGTTTCTCCAAGAGTCATGCAAATCCAAACCTCTACTACAAATTCATGGACAATGCACCTGTAATTCTACTACTATATGTTGACGACCTATTCATAATAGGTGAAGTGTCTCTCATCATCCAGTGCAAGAAGGAACTAGCTTTTGAATTTGATATGAAAGATCTAGGTCTCATGCATTATTACTTGGGACTAGAAGTATGGTAGAAGCATTGTGAAGTATTCCTTGGACAAGGGAAGTATGCAATAAAGATCCTTCAAAAGTTTGGAATGATGGATTGTAAGTCCCTGGACACTCCTATGAATATGGATATAATAAAATTGAAAGATCAAGATTATGATCCAGTAGATCCATCATTATATCGACAGTTAATTGGATCATTGATGTATTTGGTAAATACTCGACCAGACATTTGCTTTGCTGTGAATACACTAAGCCAGTTCCAGGTGGAACCGAGACATGAGAATTGGATAGTTGCAAATCATGTCTTAAGATATATTCATGGGACAATAAACTATGGCTTAATATATAACTCATCCAGTGATATACAACTTCATGGATTCACAGACTCAGAATGGGAAAGAAGTGTAGAAGACAAAAAGAGTACTTCAGGAATGTGTTTCATCTTGGGCTCTGCCATGATATCTTGGGGCAGCAAAAAATAGAAGTCTGTCGCACTCAACACAACAGAAGTAGAATATATTGCAGCATGTGAAGCATGCAAAGAAGAAATATGGCTAAGGAAGTTAATCTCCAATTTATTTGATCAGATTCTAGATTCGACAATAATACATTGTGATAATCAGAGTTGTATAAGATTATCAGAACATCCTGTGTTTCATGAAAGGTTGAAACATATTGAGATCAAATACTACTTTATTCAAGATAAATTCCAGAAAGGAGAGGTAAAGATCCAATATATCCCCACAAATGAGAAGAAAATAGACATCTTGACAAAGCTTCAATCCAAAATAAAGTTTTCATATTTCCGAGAGAAGATGGGGATCGTGGAAATAACTCCCTTAGCTGAAAGGGAAGAAATGACTCTCCAGGTTGGGAGGGAGCACTGACATATTATTGAGGAAATTCATTTTCAAGATTGAAAAATAGTCTAATTTGGGCAGATTCTTTCCTGTTCGAAAAGTGGATTGAGATTTCTGACGGACAAACATTTTCCAGTTCGAAAAATGGTCTATATTGCTGATGTACCATAGACAATGACTTCCCATTATGGTTAACATGGGGAGTGGTCTAGGGAAGTCTCTCTTCTTGAGGGTTACTCAAGAAGACTAGACTGCCTCACTGGACAATGATTTCTCATTGTGGTTAACATGAGGAATGGTCGATTTTGGAGGTTGGTACAGGACATTCTTTTCCTTCTGTGGTTAATAGGGGAAATGGTCCAGATAGTCTTTCCTTAGGGTGGATTCATTATCTCTAGGTTTCACTTTGATTAGTGCTGGAGGAATGGACCAATGTGGGGAATGGTCCAGGCTCAACAATCAAGGACATACATTCCTTAGGGAAGATTCATTCTCTCCAGGTTACACTTTGTTTAGTGTCGGAGGAATGGCCCAGGGTGAGGAATGGTCCAGGCTCAGAAATTAGAACAATTATTCTTCCTTGTTTGAGAAGAATAAGCTAGATAGCCCATCATTGATGTTCTACTTTGAGGGCAGATATTCTTTTAGATCGCACAAATGTGAGTGAAAGATTGGCCCAAATGATTATGTTTATTTTAACAATATTTTCTGTGCAGGTTGATATCAGATGATTGTTATGGAGACTACTTGTCTGCAGACAATAGAGTTATGATACTGTGGTGGATATGTTCCACTATTTGTGATTATGTGTCATGGTTTGATTAGTTGCATACTACCATGGATATACACAGTTGTGTTCTATCAATTGATATTGTACCAATTGTCATGGAAATTATCCAGTTGGATAATAATGATAGTGCTCGTGATACTTCCAGTTGAATGGTCTGTTTGTGCTCAAGACCAATTTTAGTTATACCTCCCTAGCTAGGAGGGAGTGTTGATATTATGGTATCTTTGGGAGGTATTAATCTCTATTGTGACCTTTGATAATATTAGAACATTCTCGAAGAAAGAAAAGAAATGAAAGTAACCCTAGATAAGATGTCAGTTGAAGAGAGATAATTAATATGAATTAATTAGTACCCAGAGAGAGAAGCCGACCCAGGAGGAATACTATAAATACAGGGCCCCAGTCTCTCATTTGGCACACTCTTAGAATCACATAAGTCACTTGTGCGCATTGTAGTTTGGCAGTCTTGTGCGTAAGTCCTGGGGAAGATGTTGCGCCAATTTTGGGTTGGACTCTCTAATCAACTTTGGTTACTTCTTTCTTGGTGCATTAGCCTTGCTTGTCTATTGGATTTCTACTAGGATTCTTCTCTCTTTCAAGGTCAAGGTGCGTGAAGGGTGGCTTTGGCCTATGGTTGGGTGACAATAGAGATATTGTCAATGGTGAAACGAGCACATTCATTCATATTCTAACATCCTCCACTCATCCTTCCAACATACCCCCAACCAGGGGCAGTGTTGAGTCCCACCACCTCTTGTCTTCTTCCATGTTTCCCATCAGTTCATGATCTTACCTCCACAAATTTCATGAAGCCCTTTTCTTCTTGGAGTTGCGTCTCTCTATTCGTCGACATCAGCACAATTTCCAGAAGGGAGACAATTTCTTGACTCTCATGACCTTTACAATGAGGAGTCTCGGATGACACAGAGAGAGCCATCATTTCTCTCTGATGCCTTTGAATCCCATAACATTATACTTCAGCCAAATCTCATGTTATAGTGGGTCTTACTATGCGACTATTGCAATTTTTTAATACCAGTCGAAGACCTATGAATTTGTTAGTCCATCAATGCCTACGAGTCATCGACACTTATTATAGGCGTCCTTGCCTCTTTTCAGAGTATGTTCACCATCAAAATTGTCATTTGTCGTTATGAAACTGCCCCGGCAGGAACTGCAGCTATGTACATCAGCATATAACATCAGTTATTGTCTTACATTTTTGAGTTACATGACATGAGAATGGGGCATGCCCGCCTCGTTTGTATACATATTTTATTTTCTCTCCCTAGAGATAGATTTGGGTCCAACAATTTCCCTTCTCCCTCCGATAGGATCTCTCTTGTAGTTCTTATCAACACTCTTCATTACAATGGTACTCTCAGTAGAAAAAACATTGATGTGTTTAGGCTATACGTATGCTCCTAACCTCACACATAAGGGGGAATATGTTATCACTGAAATTTTGTCTGCAACATTGCATGCAAATGGTTACAGAAATACAACAGTTCCAAACACCTATTAGTTCACCTACAACACCAAAAACCAATCTAGATCAATGTTTTTTGCTTCTCTAGAACATTGCTCTAACATTGGCTCCTAGCTGCAACTCTATCTTTGGCTCTGTCTCTAGTCCTCGACTATGGCTCTAGCTCTAGTTCTGGCTCACTTATTCCTATAGTGCAACAATATTCTCACTTACTCTTATCTTTGAGCAGTGTCAGAATTCAAACTCTAATCTCAACACTCATTCCCATCTCTCTCTCTAACTTGGAGACAATCAATCTCGATTATCAACAAAGCCAAGTCAAATGTTGGTCTGTTTAGTGTGACCCCAACATGCTACCAACACATAACAACTCCTCAAGTGTGGTTTCATTCCTATTTTAAGATCAGTTTCTTCCTATCATGGAAATAAATCTATGGTTCCTACACATGCTTGCGAGCACTTCCTGAGTTCTACAAACACCCCTATTGGGCCCTCCATTTTGAGAAGTGCCCATTTTTTTCAGAAATGATAATTTTTTTCAGAAAGAGCAACATGTTAGCAAAAGAATTGAAGTGGAAGAAAATAGTTAGATGAGCGAGAAGCTAACTATAAATTTTAACAATAGTGAAAACAACAAAAAAAATCATGCACCAATTGGATGAGTAGTGGAGAAAGAAAATGAGCTTCGAGTGCTTGCAAGGAAAAAGTGGGAAAGACAACAAATTCAAGAATTCAAGAAGCGCCAGATGGAAAACTATAAATATGGAGCTATATAAAGTGGAAAAGGTTATTACTATGGGTTTTTATTATCACTAATATTATGTATTCAGTCTCAAGAAGCTAATGTAAAACAATTTTGAATGTTATTGTGCTTGCTCAGAAGCTTGAAAGTTTGTAATGGGTATCTAGGAATATATCTCCCTGCATAAATGATTGTATGAGAGATCTATTCATTGTATGAAAATTTTGAGTTACTGATAATATAATGGATTGTTTGGGCCATTTTATTATACTGTGTATGAATATATATTTTTTATGTTGTGCAGTTACTTCTATCATGTATATTTAGCATTTAGTCATTGTATATAATTGTATTTGTGTATTGATGTATGAATCTAAACATGGTAATGTTGAACCGAATGATGCATTCTCTTTGACTCACTTCACCTCACACATCTCAACTCTGATTCAGGTGAGACCTCCTTCCCTTCTAGAAGGTTGAATATGCCACCGCTCCTAGAATACAACTGTACCCTTTGTTGGTAACCTCTAAGAACATTGGTATCGATTTTTCACCAAAAAAATGGTTCTGTTGCCACGACCCAACTTTAAAGTGAGTTTTTAGAGTATTTCTCACCAGATATTTAAGTCTGATGTCAAGAATTGGTGGGAAAGAAGGTGTGACAAGTTTATACATCAAGAAGACAAGTTATGGAAAAAAATCATTAGGGTTGTGAAAATCGTTGTTTTCTATTTGGAACCCACGAGTGACCAACATGGGATATTTTGGATCTATTTCCTTGAAGAGGTATTTCAGTGGCTAGAGAAGATGTAAGAAGCACTAGAATATAAAGATCGAGTAAAGAGAAGATATAACTGGACCACTAACTGTTTAACATGTCTTCATCAGTTATATCATCATATATCTTGTGTTGTGGACTTTTGGGTTTATACTACCCTAGAAGGATATATTATCAAGTTTGATATGGAGAACCCCCAATATTTCTCTAAAGCAGAAGTTGTATTCCAAGAAGGAGCTAGAGGAAGATTTTTGTGGGAAATCCCTCTTTGGATCAATATTTGTCTAGAAGAAGAAGGGATTCTACCCATTCCTTTAGTTGAGATGGAAGCATAAGCCCCTGCGCTTAGGGGGAAGGTGATTCACAGGAGGGTCATGAGTTAATAAAGAAGGAGTTTCTAGAGATGGGGGGCCAATAGTAGAAGACTGCAATAAATGAATGAGATATAAGGAGGTTTGTAGCTACTGAAAAGAGTTGGTGAAATAACATAATAAAGGTAATGAAGAGCCCTAATCAATCGTGAAAGGAGATTGATTTTGATGGTAGTTGAAGAAAAGAATTATAGAAATTGTGAGAGTTGTAGAAATGAAGAAGGATAGCCAACCGATGGTCAAAGGAGAAATTTGGTGAGAGAGGTGAAGATTTTTCAAGAGGCAGAAAGGAGAAGGGAACCTTAGGAGATATAGATGAGGAGGTAAACATAGACACCACTATTGAAGAAGCATACTCAACTGAGTCCTCAAAGGGATTTGTGGGAGAGTCGGAACCCCCAACACTAGAAAATTCTAGACTACATTACAAGGTAGAATAAACCTTGCAAGAACACATGACCCACTATATCAAAGAACTTCACTCTGTAGGTAAAGGCCCTAGACCCGAGTCACCTATTCCCTAGTGCCATATGAAAATTTGGTAATCTCAACAATCAATATTTCTGTGGTTTATGTCATTACTAACCCTTATAGTAAAACAAGTTCAAGTAATATTAGTAGCATCAATGTGGCAAGTGTTTCATTTATAGAATATCCAGGACCCTCAGGGTTCATATTAACAATATCTACAAGTCCATCGATGGTGAATCAACATGCAAGATATATTGCTTGGCACCTGGAGTTTTTGGGTGAAGGGGATGAGGATGTTGAGCAACATTGGTTTCTTTGTGAATCCATCTTCTAGACGTAAAAAAATTAGTTGATTTCTAGACTACCTTGAGGGCTCGAGCTCTAAAGTGGTACATGAAATCTATTGATCTAGGGAATAATCAAAGGTATCCTTTCTCTTTAACCCAGGTGAAGTAGAGTTTTATAACAAAATTTTGGTTACCTTAGTCAAAGTAGTAGGCTCTCTCCAAGTTGCAGGAGTTAAAAAAAAGAGACAATGAGTCTGCATGGGAATATAACCAAATATTTAAGGATGCGATAAGGAAATTATAAAACCCTATCCATGAGGATCACTAGAGAGAATGGTTTATTCATGGGCTATTACCGTTAATCCAAATCCCATTGAATAAAAAAAGAAAAACTACTTTGGGAGAGGCATTGGAACAAGACATGAATATTGAGGCTATGGAAGGATATCCAAGAAGCTTGTAGGTGATGATACCACTTGAAGATAATAATATCACACAACAACAAGGATATATATGCATTGAATGACAAGATATGAGAGTTGAACCTACCTAGAGAATACCGACCATAGGTATGGTGTACTGGCTATTATACTGAAGGTCATACAACAACCAAATTTCCAATATTGAGGGGTGCAGGATCCCCTCCTCACCTGATGGACCCTCCACCAGTAGGACCATTGGGATGGGTTGTGCAATTCACTGCTACAACACCATTTCATGGCCCTGTTCAATACCATGTTTTTTAGAATCATCAAGGATTTCAAAGAAATGGGTATTACAAGACATGTAGAAGTCACGAGAACTCTCTAAGGAAGTAACCTATTCTACAAAAGTACACCATTGTTTTGAATACAATATATTGTGAATTTTGTGGGTCACCTACTCACACTACCAAAAAATGTAGATATTTGGATGCTCTCACTGACAAATTGGATTGTTTTTCATTCAGATTCAACTAGATTCCTCAAGGTTTTGGAGGAGGCCATCGAGGCAGAGGAAAATTTAGAGGTGGATGGAATGAAAGATGAGGATGAATTTGTTTTTACAACTATGATGAGCAAGGGAATGTTTTAGTATATTCTCCGCTTTCATGAAGAGTATGGTGTGCACATTATAGAAATAATACCAAATCCACAAAATATTATCCAGATCCGATTTCCAAGTGGGACAACCGTGTAAGGAAAAGAGGGGCCAATCTGATAAATTTTAAACCTAGATTTGTAGCTGAGGGAAAAGTGCCCAATATTAATAATGTCACTAGAGGAGTAACCAAGACTAGTGTTCATATTGAAAGTCCTCATGAGATCAGAACCCAAAAGGAAGTACCTGAGAATACCCGGTATGATCATGTAAGGATGAAGGGATTTTTCAAATATGTAGTGGAAATGTCCAGACAACTGTCTAGTCTTGCAATTCCTAAATTTGTAGAACCAATTTCTAATCCAAATCCTTGCCAAAAAATGGAACACTTGGGTATGTCATAGAATGTTGTTGATTTTTGGTTATAACTATTCTTTAAAATTTTGAATGATGAACAACTTACTAGGAAGTCATGGAACACACTAAAAAGGGCATTGAGAACCAAAGGAAACTTAGAAGAGTCCATTGATGCTAACCTTCCAACAAGGAACACAATTATGATATAGAGAAGTAAGAGGAGAACTGGGAGAGAATTGTAGTTGAATGCTCACCTGGATGTCTGTGAGATCAGGGATGTTATGATGGACTTAAGTTCTGATGTCAATATATTTCAAAGGAAAACTTGGGAAGTGATGGGTAAGCCCAAAATTGTATATTCCCCTATTCAGTTACATATGGTGAATCAATACTTCAATTATCTAGTAGGAAAGATGAAAAACATTGAATTGGACTTGGCCGGTGTCAAAACAATGGCAGACTTTGAAGTCATCGAAATAATGGGGGGAAAATACCCGTACCCATCTCTATTAGGAATTGATTGGGCCTATGAGAAATATAATATAATATATCTTAAGAAAGAAATTATGACCTTTGAATATGATGGCATGAAATTAAACTAGCCTCTAGATTCATATCAAGTTCCATGATATAGTGACCCAATAGATGATAGTGTTGAATAGGGTGCTCTGGATCAACTCTACACTATGAATGCAGGAAACCGAGCATACTATATTAATGATCTGGATTATTTTTGTCACGAAATGAGATCGGAGATATAATAAAGAAATGCACAGAGATATCACAGATATTCAATAATATAACAAAAATATTTCATAGATACAACCATAAACAAAGATATACAGTAATACACGATTTCTATTAATGAAATAAATGTACAGAGACTGTAAAATACAGAGTGAAAGACTCGATAGAATGCTGGTAGCTTATCTCTGAGAAGAGATGTGACAACTACTCGCATTCACAAGAAGATGATTACAATGAGGCTCTGAAGGCCTTTTTACAATAAACAAGAATGCCAAAAGTCCTAGACATTCAAAAACCTATCCCTAGGAGATGAAGCGCCAAAAGTCACGTGGGCCCCGTTTGGGTAAGTTAATACATCAACTTCACTGGGTCATAACTTTTGCATACGATCTCTGTTTTAGGCGTATGATAGCTCGTTGGAAAGGTATTGTTGAGGAGATTCATTCTGAGGGATTAATAATTCCTTTGGATATCATAAAGAATCTCAATCTCAAAAAACCTTCATTTGGGTTCTCAAAATGGCCCCAAAAGTTAAAAGCTGCTAAAAATAATAAATTGCCAAATTTGCTAGAAAATTGTTTTGAGCTAGTCGGAAAAGGTGGGTGGCCACCAATATCCACCTGGATCAATCCTCCCTCCTTAGGAAGAAATGGTCTCCATTGCTTTGAGTTCCCGGGGGAGAGTAAAAAGCGTTTGCTGAATCTGAATCTTGGTGAGCTGCTTGCCTTTCTGGAGACATCGTGTTGCTCAGTTTGTGGAAGTCTGTCATGAACCTGTTGAGGCTAAGGATGTTCAAAAGTTGGGCTACATGAGAGGATGGTGTGCAGAAGAAATCTTTTCTCTTTGCTGCAACCTTTTCAACCTACTTTTGTTGGATAGAAGGTGATTGGGGCAAAGCTGTAGTGGTTGCAGTGTCCTTCTGTTCCCATTTTGAACAGATTGTGAAGAAGCTAAATTTTGCAGTATGAGATACTACCTTGTGGCACATTTTAGGTGGAACAGTAGTTGGAACTACCTCTGGTATTTTGTAGAGATGACTCCCTAGAGAGACAATGGCACTGCGGGGTCGAGACTCATAAACAACATGGTGCTTCCACATATATGGTTGGCCCAAGAGAACATCACAAACATCCAGTGGGGAAACATCACATAATACCTCATCCTTGAAGGGTTGGATGCCATATGACAAGCGACATTACTGGCTGACACGAAGATCTCGTCCTTGGAAAAACCACCCGATGTTGTATGGTTGTAGGTGTGGTGTTGTCGAAAATCGCAACTGTTTAACGACCTTTGCTGAGATGAGGTTTTTCTGGCTTCTGCTATCAACAATAAAATGTAGCGGGGTCCCCTTCACCCACATCTATGAATGAAAAGGGTGTTCCCCCTCTTTAGGATCTATTTGTTCTTCTAGTTGAATTGTTGCGGTTGCGATAATAGTAGTGGTGTCTATGTCAATGATCTGTCCTTTACCAGTATTTCTAGAATCAGATTCTAAATTAGGGTTCGGCTCCTTATATTTGATCTCGACCACCAATGAATTTTTCTAGCGATATTCATCGGTGTTTTGTCAAGGGATTTTGTGGAAATTGCACCATTTTTTGGTGTCCTTCTTTGTCTTCCTGTGACCCTTCTTTTCATGTGGCTTGGAATGGGTTTCAGGAGACTATTTGTTAGGGACATCTTTGTCATACTTTGGTTGTTGTGGATTTGCAGAACCAAAATCTCATTTGTTCTGGTGCTTAAATTTCTGCTCGATTTTAATAACATATCGATAAGCAGCACCGAGTGATGAGATGTCCAGAAAATCCATTTAAGTTTGGATGTATCTTTGTATATCCCCACTGTATTTCATAACCAAATGTCGTTCAAAGTATTTGATACCTAGCTTGGTGTGAAAGGTATGGAAGGTATTGGTGAACTCTGGAACTACTTGGCCCCTCTCTTGCTGCAGTTTGGTCCATCTCATGTGTTGGTCCTCATAGTTGCCAATAGGGTAATATTGTTCCTTTACCGCATCCACAAAAAAATCCCAAGTGGGATTGACCCCATATATTTTAGACTCCTCTATTGAACTCTTCTCTCAATATGTTTCCCACCAATGTTTGACATGTGGGAGAGCTTTAAGGAGTGTGAAGGTGATCTTTTCTTTGTCGAAAAATTTGTGAACAAAGAAATAACCTTCTAGTAGATTTAACCATTTGTCTAGGGATCCTGCATCTATCTGTCCTTCAAATATAGGAATATCAAAATTAAATTGTACCTTGAAAGGCATGGTGCCTCCAAACTGGCCGCTTGATGAAGATGCACCTGTTGCTATCGACGGGCGTTGAAGGATGTGGGAAGAATTCTCCATCATTTCATCCCTCTATCGCGTGAGAGCTTGCTCAAGCAATAGATTGATAGGATCATCTACTCCATTGTTTTTCTTTTCTTCCACCATTGAGGGTTTCTTGGGTGTGTGAGAGAGATTGTCCTCAAGAGAGACAAGATCGAGACCCAACTTTCTATACTCAGACCTCGTCGGGGACATGCAATGAAAACAACGACCAAGAACAACCTACTCTGATACCACTGATCTGGATTATTTTCGGCATGAAATGAGATCGAAGATATAATAACAAAATGCACAACGATATCTCAAATATTCAATAATATAACAAAAATATATCAGAGATGAAACCATAAACATAGATATACAATAATACATGATTTCTATTAATGAAATAAATGTACAGAGACTGTAAAATACAGAGTGAAAGACTCGATAGAATGGTGGCAGCTTATCTCTAAGAAGAGATGTGATAGCTACTCGCATTCCCAAGAAGATGATTACAATGAGGATCTGAAGGCCATTTTACAATAAACAAGAATTCCAAAATTTCTAGACATCCAAAAACCTAACCCTAGGAGATGAAGCGTCAAAAGTCATGTGGGGCCCCATTTGGGTAAGTTAGTACATCAACTTCCTAGGGTCGTAACTTTTGCATACGATATCCTTTTTAGGCGTATGATAGCTCGTTGGAAAGGTATCATTGAGGAGATTCATTTTGAGGGGGCTCAATCATGCCTATATCTATCATTGAGAAACTTAATCTCAAAAAACCTTCATTTGGGCCCTCAAAATGCCCTCGGAAGTTAAAAACTACTAAAAATAGTAAATTGCCAAATTTTCCAGAAAACTATTTTGAGCCAGTCGAAAAAGGTGGGTGGCCACCGATATCCACCTGTATCAATCCTCCCTCCTTAGGAAGTAATGGTTTCCATTGCGTTGATTTCCCGGGTGAGAGTAAAAAGAGTTTGTTGAATCTGCATCTTGGTGAGCTGCTTTCCTTTCTGGAGACATCGCGCTGCTCAGTTTGTGGAAGTCTATCATAAACCTATTGAGGCTGAGGCTGTTCAACAAGTTGGGCTACATGAGAGGATGGTGTGCAAAAGGAATATTTTCTCTTTGATGCAACCTTGTCGACCTTCTTCTGTTGGATAGAAGGTGCTTGGGGCAAAGCTGTAGTGGTTGCAGTGTCCTTCTGTTCCCATTTTGAACAGATTGTGAAGAAGCTAAATTTTGCAATATGAGATACTACCTTGTGGCACTTTTTAGGTGGAAAAATAGTCAGAACTACCTCTAGTATTCTGTAGAGATGACCCCCTAGAGAAACAATGACACTACAGGGTCGAGATTCATAAACAACGTGGTGCTTCCACATATATGGTTGGCCCAAGAGAGCATCACAGACATCTAGTGGTGAAACATCACATAATACCTCATCCTTTAAGGTTTGGATGCCATATGACAATCAACATTGTTGGCTGACACGAAGATATCGTCCTTGGCGAAGCCACCCGATGTTGTATGGATGCGAGTGTGGTGTTCTCGACAATCCCAACTATTTGATGACCTCTGCTGAGATGAGCTTCTTCTGGCTTCCACTATCAACAATAAAATACAGCGGGGTCCCCTTCACCCACATATGTGAATGAAAAAGGTGCTCCCCCTCTTCAGGATCTGTTGGTTCTTCTGGTTGAATTGTTGCGGTCGCGACAATAACAATGGGGTCTGTGTCAATGATCTGTCCTTTACCAGTATTTCTAGAATCAAATTTTGAATCAGGGTTCGACTCCTTGTCTTTGATCTCGGCCACCAATGAATTTTTTGAGCGACATTCATCAGTGTTGTGCCAGGGGATTTTGTGGAAATCACACCATTTTCTAGTGTCCTTCTTTGTCTTCTCATGACCCTTCTTTTCATGTGTCTTGGAATGGTTTTCGGGAGACTATTTGTTAGGGACGTCTTTGTCATACTTTGGTTGTTGCAGATTTGCAGAACCAAAATCCCATTTGTTCTGGTGCTTAAATTTCTGCTCGATTTTAACAACATATCGATAAGCAACACCGAGTGATGAGATGTCCATAAAATCCATTTTAGTTTGGATGTATTTGTGTAGAGCCCCATGGTATTTCATAACCAAATGTCATTCAGAGTCTTTAATGCCCAGCTTGGTGTGCAAGGTATGGAAGGTATTGGTGAATTTTGGAACTTCTTGGCCCCTCTCTTGCCGCAGTGTGGTCCATCTCTGATCCGTAGGATCTTTTAATGACTTATGGTTGAGTTTTAATTTTTCATGCGTTAATTAACCATTTGAGAAACTTAGTGAAAGAATGAGGAAAGAAGAGGAAATATGACAACCATATATACATTTGCAGATCTGAAATGAAAGAAATAATAGCAAGCCATAACATGCAAATTGATAATGGAGTTCGACACAACTTTGCCTACGTCTCCGAGACTTTTCTCTGTGGGGGAGGCTTCTTTATTTCTATTCAAATTCTCAAAAGTACATCGTTTCAATGCCAAATGGCTACAAGACTGATCTGGTCATGTTCTTCCAGATCTCTAGAACCCTGCAAAGAGAACGACACACAAAATGGACGTCCGGAGCTCCCAGAAATGATCCAACAACGTCTCCTCCTCAAAAGATTCTCTGCCTCAAATCGGATTTATCTTGGTTTCCCTTCAGTATAAATCTATTCTGACTACTCCAATGGATTCAAAGCATCCAAAAACCCCCACCTAGGCTCTTTTGGCACCTCAATCGGTTGAAAAACGAAGAAGTTATGCCTCCTGGAAGTTTTCCCCTTCAAGCTTGTTGTCACTGGTCCTACAAAATGCACCCTTCTTCATTGAACCTGGCTCACACGCAATAAGTAATGGGAAAACCCAGCACCGGGCACAACTGCACCAATGGTGTAAACCATAGGACGGTTAAGGGCATGCCAGCCCCTAACCGCCTAGGCACCTGGGCGTATGGGTCACAATATGACCTCGGGCTTAACAAAAGAACCAAACCGTTGCAAAATCGTCGCGCTCTTGGTTATGGTCACATGGCGCAACACATAGGAACCACGGCTAACAATTTTATCCTTGCGCGCTATGCGCCCACGCCCCCTTTGGGTGGTTGGTCATATAGACCATGGGTTGAACCATGGGCTTGGGCTAAGCCCCAGCCCCTTTCCGCCCTCCATACAATACTTTGCAATATGTTTTATAATATGGGTTTTATAACATAACATTAATGTGGCACATTGGTAAATGACCATTTCTTAAGGTGTTAGGCTTGGTGGTGGTCATGGGTTCAAATCCCATGGACCCCAAAACAATTTTTGAAACATGCCACTTCAACTGATGACTGGGTGCCATGTGGCTGCCCATGACTGGACCACGTGGCATCTCCCCATTTGACAGATTAATGCCACTTATCAGCTATTGACTGGTCCAGTTGCCTACCACATGTTTGCCTTGTCAGTGAACCTTCCCAATCACCATCAGCTAGAGAGTGCCATGTCATATACTGCACAGTCAGCATGCTGATGTGATGCTGCCATCAGTGTTGACTTTTTGACCAGTTGACCTTTGACTTTTAACCTATTTGGGCTTCCGATCAGAATGTGATAACTTTTGCATACGGAGCCCGTTTGACAAAGTAAATATACCGTCGAAATTGGGAATATGAGACGGACGCAATGGCATTATTTTCGTCAGATTCTGAGCACTTTCATTTTTGAGCATTTTTCAAGCCCTGTCAGGCTTCTGGATCCGATTTCAGATCACACCTCCCCACAATAAGACCTTTTGGTCCCCAAAAGGTTACTGACCAATCAACAAGCTCAGGATAGGCCACCTGTCTTGCTCTCTATCTCTGAACTCTGTCTTGTGCACCTGTCTCATCGAGATCAACTGTAACACAATCATGACAACTGACAGTATATTGTTAGCCATTTGAACCCTGTTACATCTTACTGAAGCTACTATCATCCATGTAGAAAACATTGCTAATGACAACATCAAAAAGACGACTGCAAATGAACTGATATACTTTAGATATATGCACGACATGAGCTTATCTTGAAGCAACTTATGATTGATTTTCCATTCAACAACCATATCTTATTCTTGCTTAAGATCAATTACTTCATTTGAAACAATTATTGGTTTGTTGCATGCTTTCACTACATTCGTTAATTGTTCCATTGTTTGAAGTGTTTTATTTTCCTTAACACGATGAGCATGAACCACATAATCATGACCTGTTTTAGTGAATTGATATTGATTCTTTGTCCTATATAAGATTGCCTTACGATCAAATAAGTATGGACTACCTAAGATCATTCCACATTCTCTTAACGACACAACATCACAAGTTACTTTGTCCACATACTTAGATGAAACTGCAAATTTGATTGTGCACTGTTTTGTTATGTGCATTTGATGATGATTGCTCATCCATTTAAGTGTGTAAGTCTTATGATGAGTTTGTGTTTTTAATCCCAATTTCTTAACCAATTCTTCTGAGATTAGATTAGATTGAGATCCACTGTCAATTAATGTGTCTATCTTAGTGTGTCACATGATTACCCTTATATGAAACAAATTGCTTCTACAATCAATCTCTTCACCATTTTTACTTGTCATACCAACCAATGAAATCTTTGACTCATCACCTAAATCCGATCCCAAGTCTGTGGGTTTTGATGTCATTGCCATTGTTTTCATTCCCTTCTTTTCTTTGAACCACTTTGGCCTCTTCTCAGGATGCAACTTCCAACATCTATCCTCATCATGTCCCTCTTTCTTGTAATGCTTGCAAGAGGGCTTTCCTTCCTTCTTTGTCACTGCATTTGCATTCTTGCCATTGCCATGCCTTTTCCTCTTGTCCTCTTTCCCCAAAGATGACGATTCCCTTGACACACCTGCTTTCCCTGCTTCAATATACGTAGCTTGAACAGAAAACTCATCAAGGTTAGTGGGTCCAAACATGAAAATAGTGTTTCTAATATGTGCAGGAAAACCTCCTATATACTTCATAAGGGTTTCCTGTGTTTGCAAAGGAATGTCTAACATTAATGCCATTTTTCTAAATCCATCGGTGTATTCTTGCATTGTTTGTCCTTTTCTGATTTTTAAAGATTGCCATTCAATGATTGATTTTTCTTTATAACCCAAAGGATAGAATTGTTTCCTAAGTGCAGAAATGAAATCCTTCCATGATGGAAATACATTACCCACATTTTGTGTTCCTTTTTGCAGCTTGCTCTGCCACC
>ML784611.1:468674-487493 GCA_009831015.1 Picea engelmannii
CCTCTTCACTTTTTCCCTTTGAAGAATCACCCAAAACTGGTCGCTTTCGTTCCAAGTAATCTTCGTACAAGACTTTCACCATCTCCGACATAGCAAGGAATGTTTTCCGGAACTCTTTCTCATCTTGAGAAATCCCTTCTTCCAATGCCATCTTCTCGCTGTGAGAAGCTCTTTTTGTCAATCCAATTAATGGATTCTCTGCAACAAGCTCGCCTTCACCACGCTATAGCTTTTCCCTGGTTAACATGCAAAACTCAAATCCAAACGTCAACTAGCTCTGATACCACTTGATCTGTAGGATCTTTTAATGACTTATGGTTGAGTTTTAATTTTGCATGCGTTAATTAACCATTTGAGAAAATTAGTGAAAGAATGAGGAAATAAGAGGAATTATGACAACCATATATACATTTTTAGATCTTAAATGAAATAAATAACAACAAACCATAAAGCACATATTGATAACGGAGTTCGGCACAACTTTGCCTACGTCTCCGGGCCTTTTCTCTGTGGGGGAGGCTTCTTTATTTCTGTTCAAATTCTCAAAAGTACATCTCTGCAATGCAAAATGGATACAAGATTTATCTGGTCATGTTCTTCCATATCTCTAGAACCCTGCAAAAAAAATGGCACGCAAAACAGACATCTGGAGCTCCCAGAAATGATCCGACAGCGTCTCCTCCTCAAAAGCTTCTCTGCCTCAAATTGGCTTTATCTTGGTTTCCCTTTAGTATAACTTTGTTACAACTGCTCCAATGGCTTCAGAGCATCCAAAAACCCCCATCTGGGCTCTTTCGACACCTCAATCGGTCGAAAAACAAAGAAGTTATGCCTCCTGAAAGTTTTCCCCTTCAAGCTTGCTATCACTGGTCCTACAAAACACACCCTTCTTCATTGAACTTGGCTCACATGCAATAAGTAGTGGGAAAACCCAGCACTGGGTGCAACCACAAAAATGGTGCAAATCTTAGGATGGTTAAGGGCACACTAGCCCCTAACCGCCTAGGCACCTAGGCATATGGGTCACAATATGACCTCGGGCTTAACAAAAGAACCAAACCGTTGCAAAACCGTCGTGCTCTTGGTTATGGTCACATGGCGCAACACATAGGAACCATGACTAACAATTTTATCCTTGCGCACTATGCACCCACACCCCCTTTGAGTGGTTGGTCATATATACCACGGGTTGAACCATGGGCTGGGGCTAAGCCCCAACCCCTTTCCGCCCTCCATACAATACTTTGCAATATGTTTTATAATATCGGTTTTATAACAAAACATTAATGTGGCGCATTGGTAAATGACCATTTCTTAAGGTGTTAGGCTTGGTGGTGGTCATGGGTTCAAATCCCATGGACCCCAAAACAATTTTTGAAACATGCCACTTCAACTGATGACTAGGTGCCACGTGGCTACCCATGACTGGGCCACATGGCATCTCCCCATTTAACGGATTAATGCCACTTGTCAGCTATTGAATGGTCCAGTTGCTTGCCACATGTCTGCCTTGTCAGTAAACCTGCCCAATCACCATCAGCCAGAGAGTGCCACATCATCTACTGTACAGTCAGCATGATGATGTCATGCTGCCATCAGCATTGACTTTTTGACCAATTGACCTTTGACTTTTAACCTATTTGGGCTTCCAATCAGAATGCGATAAATTTCGCATACGAAGCCCGTTTGACAAAGTAAATATACCACCAGAATCAGGAAGACGAGACAGACGCAATGGCATTGGTTTTGTTGGATTCTGAGCACTTTCATTTTTGAGCATTTTTCAAGCCCTGTCAGGCTTCTAGATCCAATTTCGGATCAATCTCATGTACTTTTCCTCATAGTTTCCAATAGGGTAATATTGTTCCTTTATCGCATCCACAAAAAAATACCAAGTGGGATCGGCCCCATATATTTCAGAATCCTCTTTGGAACTCTACTCCCAATAAGTTTCCCACCAATGTTTGACATGGGGGAGAGATTTAAGGAGTGTGAAGGTGATCTTTTCTTTGTCGGAAATTTTTTGAACAAAGAAATAACCTTCTAGCAAATTTAACCATTTCTCTAGGGCTCCTGCATCTATCTGTCCTTCAAATACAGGAATATCAAAATTAACTTGTACCTTGAAAGGTGAGGTGCCTCCAAAGTGGAGGCTTGATGAAGATGCGCCTATTTCTATCGGCAGGTGTTGAAGGATGTGGGAAAAATTCTCCATCATTTCGTCCCTCTGTTGCGTGAGAGCTTCCTCAAGCAACAGACTGAAAAGATCGTCTGCTCCATCATTTTTCTTTCCTTCCACCATTGAGGGTTTCTTGGGTGTGCAAGAGAGATTTTCCTCAAGAGAGAAGAGCTCGTGACCCAACCTGCTATACTTAGACCTCATTGGGGACATGCACTGCAAAAAAGGACCAAGTACAACCTACTCTAATACCACTGATCCAGATTATTTTCGGCACAAAATGAGATCGGAGATATAATAAAGAAATGCACAGAGATATCACAGATATTTATAATATAACAGAAATATATCAGAGATGCAACCATAATCACAGATATACAGTAATACATTATTTCTATTAATGAAATAAATGTACAGAGACTATAAAATATAGAGTGAAAGACTTGATAGAATGGTGGCAACGTATCTCTTACAAAAGATGTGACGGCTACTCTCATTCGCAATAAGATGATTACAATGAGGCTCTGAAGGCCTTTTTACAATAAATAGGAATGCCAAAATTCTCATACATCCAAAAACCTAGCCCTAGGAGATGAAGCGCCAAAAGTCATGTGGGCCCCGTTTGGGTAAGTTAGTACATCAACTTCCTAGGGTCGTAACTTTTGCATACGTTCTCCGTTTTAGGCGTATGATAGCTTGTTGGAAAGGTACCATAGAGGATATTCGTTTTGGGGGATCAATAATTCCTTTGAATATCATTAAGAACCTCAATATTGAAAAACCTTCATTTGGGTCCTCAAAATGGCCACGAAAGTTAAAAACTACTAAAAATAGTAAATTGCCAAATTTGCCAGAAAACTATTTTGAGCCAGTCAGAAAAGGTGGGTCTCCATCAATATCCACCTAGATAAATCCTCCCTCCTTAGGAAGAAATGGTCTCCATTACATTGTGTTCCTGGGGGAGAGTAAAAAACATTTGCTGAATCTGCATCTTGGTGAGCTGCTTGCCTTTCTGGAGACGTCGCGCTGATCAATTTGTGGAAGTCTGTCATGAATATATTGAGGCTGAGGTTGTTTAAAGAGTCGGGATACATGAGAGGATGGTGTGCATAAGGAATCTTTTCTCTTTGCTGCAACCTTGTCAACCTGCTTCTGTTAGATAGAAGGTGCTTGGGGCGAAGCTGTAGTGGTTGCAGTGTCCTTCTGTTCCCATTTTGAAAAGATTGTGAGGAAGCTAAATTTTGTAGTATGAGATATCACATTGTGACACTTTTTAGGTGGAAAAATAGTTAGAACTACCTCTAGTATTCTGTAGAGATGACCCCCTAGAGAAACATTGACATTGCGGGGTCGAGGCTCATAAACAACGTGGCTCTTCCACATATATGGTTGGCCCAAGAGAACATCATAGACATCTAGTGGGGAAACATCACATAATACCTCATCATTGAAGGGTTGGATGCCATATGACAATCAACATTATTGGCTGACATGAAGATCTCGTCCTTGGCGAAGCCACCCGATGTTGTATGGATGCAGGTGTTGTGTTGTCAACAATTCCAACTGTTTGATGACCTCTACTGAGATGAGTTTCTTTTGGATTTCACTATCAACAATAAAATGAAGTGGAGTACCCTTCACCCACATATGTGAATGAAAAAGGAGCTCCCCCTATTCAGGATCTGTTGGTTCTTCTGGTTGAATTGTTGCAGTTGTGACAATAGCAGTGGGGTCTGCATCAATGATCTGTCCTTTACCAGTATTTCCAGAATTAGATTCTGAATTAGGGTTCGACTCCTTATCTTTGATCTTGACCACCAATGAATTTTTTGAGCGACATTCATCGGTGTTGTGCCAAGGGATTTTGTGGAAAATGCACCATTTTCTGGTCTCCTTCTTTGTCTTCCCGTGACACTTCTTTTCATGTGGCTTGGACTGGTTTTCAAGAGACTGTTTGTTAGGGACGTCTTTATCATACTTTGGTTGTTGCATATTTGCAGAACCAAAATCCCGTTTGTTCTGGTGCTTAAATTTATGCTTGATTTTAATATCATATCGATAAGCATCACTGAGTGATTAGATGTCCATAAAATCCATTTTAGTTTGGATGTATCTGTGTAGAGCCCCATGGTATTTCATAGCCAAATGTCCTTTGAAGTCTTTGATACCTAGCTTGGTGCATAAGTTATGGAAGGTATTGGTTTATTCTGGAACTTCTTGGACCCTCTCTTGCCGTAGTGTGGTCCATCTCATGTACTGGTCCTCATAGTTGCCAATAGGGTAATATTGTTCCTTTACCGCATCCAAAAAAAAATTCCAAGTGGGATCAACCCCATATATTTCAGACTCCTCTGTGGAAATCTGCTCCAAATAAGTTTCCCACCAATGTTTGACATGGGGGAGAGATTTAAGGAGTGCGAAGGTGATATTTTCTTTGTCAGAAAATTTATGAATAGAGAAATAACCTTCTAGCAAATTTAACCATTTGTCTAGGGCTCCTGCAACTATCTGTCCTTCAAATACAGGAATATCAAAATTAACTTGTACCTTGAAAGGCGAGGTTCCTCCAAAGTGGTCGTTTGATGAATATGGACTTGTTGTTATCAACAGACATTGAAGGATGTGGGAAAATTTCTCCATCATTTCATCCCTCTTTCGCGTGAGAGCTTGCTCAAGCAACAGACTGATAGGATCGTTCGCTCCGTCATTTTTCTTTTCTTTCACCATTGAGGGTTTCTTGGGTGTGCGAGAGTGATTGTACTCAAGAGAGACAAGCTCGAGACCCAACTTTCTATACTTATACCTCCTCAGGGACATGCACTGAAAAAAATGACCAAGAACAGCCTACTCTAATACCACTAATCCAGATTATTTTTGACATGAAATGAGATCGAAGATATAATAAAGAAATGCATAGAGATATTGCAGATATTCAATAATATAATAGAAATTTATCATATATGCAACCATAAACACATATATACATTAATACATGATTTCTATTGATGAAATAAATGTACAGAGAATGTAAAATACAGAGTGAAAGACTCAATAGAATGGTGGCAGCTTATCTCTAAGAAGAGATGTGACAGCTACTCGCATTCGCAATAAGATGATTACAATGAGCCTCTAAAAGGCATTTTTACAATAAAAGGGAATGCCAAAAATCATAGACATCCAAAAACCTAACCTGAGGAGATGAAGCACCAAAAGTCATGTGGGCCCCGTTTGGGTAAGTTAGTACATCAACTTTCCGGGGTCGTAACTTTTGCATACGATCTCCCTTTTAGGCATATGATAGTTCGTTGCAAAGATGTCGTAAAGGATATTCATTTTGTTCACTCAATAATGTAGTTGGCTATCATAGAGAACCTATATATTGAAAAAAATTCATTTGGGCCCTCAAAATGGCCCCGAAAGTTAAAAACTGCTAAAAATAGTAAATTGCCAAATTTGCCAGAAAACCGTTTTGAGCTAGTCGAAAAAAGTGGGTGGCCACCAATATCCACCTAGATCAATCCTCCCTGCATAGAAATAAATGTTATCCATTGCGTTGAGTTCCCAGGGGAGAGTAAAAAGCGTTTGCTGAATCTGCATCTTGGTGAGCTGCTTGCATTCCTGGAGACATCTCGTTGCTCAGTTTGTGGAAGTTTGTCACGAACCTGTTGAGGCTGAGGCTATTCAAAAAATCTAGATACATGAGGGGATGGTGTGCAAAAGGAATCTTTTCTCTTTGTTGCAACCTTTTCGACCTGCTTTTGTTGGATATAAGGTGGTTGGGGTGAAGCTATAGTGGTTGCAGTGTCCTTCTGTTCCCATTTTGAACAGATTGTGAAGAAGCTAAAATTTTTAGTATGAGATACTACCTTGTAGCACTTTTTAGGTGGAACAATAGTTGTAACTACCTCTGGTATTCTATAGAGATGACCCCCTACAGAAATAATGACACTGCGGGGTCGAGAATCATAAATAGTGTGGCGCTTCCACATATATGGTTGGCCCAAGAGAACATCACAAACATCTAGTGGGGAAACATCACATAATACCTCATCCTTGAAGGGTTGGATTCCATATGAAAATAAACATTGCTAGATGACATGAAGATCTCGTCCTTGGCGAAGCCACCCGATGTTGTATGGCTGCGGGTGTGGTGTTTTCGACAATCCAAATTGTTTGACGACCTCTGTTGAGATGAGGTTCTTTTGGCTTCCACTATCAACAATAAAATGTAGCAGGGTCCCCTTCACCCACATCTTTGAATGAAAAAGGTGCCCCCCCTCTTCAGGATATGTTGGTTCTTCTAGTTGAATTGTTGCGGTCGCGACAATAGCAATGGGTTCTGCGTCAATGATCTGTCCTTTTCCAGTATTTCCAGAACCATATTTTGAATCAGGGTTCAACTCCTTGTCTTTGATCTTGGCCACCAATGAATATTTTGAGAGACATTCATCGGTGTTGTGCCAGGGGATTTTGTGGAAATCGCACCATTTTTCGGTGTCCTTCTTTGTCTTCCCGTGACCCTTCTTTTCATGTGGCTTGGACTAGTTTTTAGGAGACTGTTTGTTAGGGACATCTTTGTCATACTTTGGTTGTTTCATATTTGCAGAACCAAAATCCCATTTGTTTTTGTGCTTAAATTTCTGCTCGATTTTTACATCATATCGATCAGTAGCACCGAGTGATGAGATGTCCAGAAAATCCATTTCAGTTTGGATGTATTTGTGTAGAGCCCCATGGTATTTCATAGCCAAATGTCATTTGAAGTCTCTGATACATATCTTGGTGTGCAAGGTATGGAAGGTATTGGTGAACTCTGGAACTACTTGGCCCCTCTCTTGCTGCAGTGTGGTCCATCTCATGTACTAGTCCTCATAGTTGCCAATAGGGTAATATTGTTCCTTTACCACATCCACAAAAAAAATCCCAAGTGGGATTGGCCCCATATATTTCAGACTCCTCTGTGGAACTCTAGTCCCAATAATTTTCCCACCAATGTTTGACATGGGGGAGATCTTTAAGGAGTGTGAAGGTGATCTTTTCTTTGTCGAAAAATTTGTGAACAGAGAAATAACCTTCTAGCAGATTTAACCATTTTTCTAGGGCTCCTGCATCTATCTGTCCTTCAAATATAGGAATATAAAAATTAACTTGTACCTTGAAAGGTGAGGTGCCTCAAAAGTGGCTGCTTGATGAATATGGGCCTGTTTCTATTGGCACGCATTGAAGGATGTGCGAAAAATTCTCCATCATTTCATCCCTCTGTTGCGTGAGAGCTTGCTCAAGCAATAGACTGATAGGATCGTCTGCTCCATCGTTTTTCTTTTCTTCCACCATTGAGGGTTTCTTGGGTGTGCGAGAGAGATTGTCCTCAAGAGAGACAAGCTCGAGACCCAACTTTCTATACTCAAACCTCGTCGGGGACATGCACTGAAAAAAACGACCAAGAACAGCCTGCTCTGATACCACTGATCCAGATTATTTTTGGCACAAAATGAGATCGGAGATATAATAAAGAAATGCACAGAGATATCACATATATTCAATAATATAACATAAATATATCAGAGATTCAACCATAAACACAGATATACAGTAATACATGATTTCTATTGATGAAATAAATGTACAGAGAATGTAAAATACAGAGTGAAAGACTCGATAGAATGGTGGTAGCTTATCTCTGAGAAAAGATGTGACGGCTACTCGCATTCTCAAGAAGATGATTACAATGAGGTTCTTAAGGAATTTTTACAATAAACAGAAATGCCAAAAGTCCTAGACATCCAAAAACCTAACCCTAGGAGATGAAGCGCCAAAAGTCATGTGGGCCCCGTTTGGGTAAGTTAGTACATCAACTTCCCAGGGTCATAACTTTTGCATACGATCTCCCTTTTAGGCGTATGATAGCTCGTTGGAAAGGTATAATAGAGGAGAATCATTTTGTTCACTCAATAATGCATTTTGATATCATAGAGAACCTTGATCTCGAAAAACCTTCATTTGGGCCCTCAAAATGGCCCTGGAAGTTAAAAACTGCTAAGAATAGTAAATTGCCAAATTTGCGAGAAAATTGTTTTGAGCCAGAAAAAAAAAGGTGGGTGGCCACTAATATTCACTTGGATCAATCCTCCCTCCTTAGGAAGCAATGGTCTCCATTGCGTTGAGTTCCCGGGGGAGAGTAAGAAGCATTTGCTGAATCTGCATCTTAGTGAGTTGCTTGCCTTTCTGGAGACGTCGCGCTACTCAGTTTGTGGAAGTCTGTCACGAACCTATTGAGATATACAGTAAACATGATTTCTATTAATGAACATAGATATACACGATTTCTATTAATGAAATAAATGTACAGAGATTGTAAAATACAAAGTGAAAGACTCGATAGAATGGTGACAACTTATCTCTAATAAGAGATGTGACGGCTACTCGCATTCGCAAGAAGATGATTACAATGAGGCTCTTAAGGCCTTTTTACAATAAACATGAATGAAAAAATTCCTAGACATCCAAAAACCTAACCCTAGGATATGAAGAGCCAAAATTCATGTGGGCACCATTTGGGTAAGTTAGTACATCAACTTCTCGGAGTCATAACTTTTGCATATGATCTTCGTTTTAGGCGTATGATAACTCATTGGAAAGGTATCATCGAGGAGATTCATTTTGGGTGCTCCATAATGACTTTGGATATCATCAAGAACCTCGATCTCAAAAAACCTTCATTTGGGCCCTCAAAAAGGCCCCATAAGTTAAAAACTGCTAAAAATAGTAAATTGCCAAATTTGCTAGAAACCTATTTCGAGCCAGTCGAAAAAGGTGGGTGGCCACCGATATCCACCTAGATCAATACTACCTCCTTAGGAAGAAATGGTCTCCATTCTGTTGAGTTCCTGGGGGAGAGTAAAAAGCGTTTGTTGAATTTACATCTTGGTGACCTGCTTGCCTTTCTGGAGACGTTGCGCTGCTTAGGTTGTGGAAGTCTGTCACGAACCTGTTGAGACTGAGGTTGTTCAACAAGATGGGATACATGAGAATATGGTGTGTAGAAGGAATATTTTCTCTTTGTTGCAACCTTGTTGACCTGCTTCTGTTGGATAGACGGTGCTTGGGGCGAAGCTGTAGTGGTTGTAGTGTCCTTATGTTCCCATTTTGAACAGATTGTGAAGAAGCTAAATTTTGCAGTATGAGATACTACCTTGTGGCACTTTTTAGGTGGAACAATAGTCAAAACTACCTATGGTATTCTGTAGAGATGACCCCCTAGAGAGACAATGACACTGCAAGGTCGAGACTCATAAATAGTGTGGCACTTCCACATATATGGTTGGCCCAAGAGAACATCATAGACATCTAGTGGGGAAACATCACATAATACCTCATAGTTGAAGGGTTGGATGCCATATGAAAAACAACATTGTTGGCTGACACGAAGATCTCATCCTTGGCGAAGCCACCGGATGTTGTATGGATGCGGATGTGTTGTTGTCGACAATCCCATCTGTTTGACGACCTCTGCTGAGATGAGGTTATTTTGGATTTCGCTATCAACAATAAAATGCAGTGGGGTCCCCTTCACCCACATCTGTGAATGAAAAAGGTGCTCCCCCTCTTCAGGATCTATTGGTTCTTCTAGTTGAATTGTTGCGGTCACAACAATAGCAGTGGGGTTTGCATCAATGATCTGTCCTTTACCAGTATTTCTAGAATCAGATTCTGAATCAGGGTTTGGCTCCTTCTCTTTGATCTCAACCACTAATGAATTTTTTCACTGATATTCATCGGTGTTGGGCTTTTGTGGAAATCACACCATTTTCCGGTGTCCTTATTTGTCTTCCCGTGACCATTCTTTTCATGTGGCTTGGACTGGTTTTCGGGAGACTGTTTGTTAGGGATGTCTTTGTCATACTTTGGTTGTTGCGTATTTGCAAAACCAAAATCCCATTTGTTCTAGTGCTTAAATTTATTCTCGATTTTAATAGCATATTGATAAGTAGCACTGAGTGATGAGATGTCCAGAAAATCAATTTCAATTTGGATGTATCTGTGTAGAGCCCCATGGTATTTCATAACCACATGTCTCTCAGAGTCTTTGATACCCATCTTGGTGTGAAAGGTATGGAAGGTATTGGTGAACTCCGGAACTGCTTGGCCCCTCTCTTGCCGTAGTATGGTCCATCTCATGTATTGGTCCTCATAGTTGCCAATAGGGTAATATTGCTCCTTTACTACATCCACAAAAAAATCCCAAGTGGGATCGGCCCCATATATTTTAGACTCCTCTGTGGAACTCTGCTCCCAATAAGTTTCCCACCAATGTTTGACATGGGGGAGAGATTTAAGGAGTGCGAAGGTGATCTTTTCTTTGTCGAAAAATTTGTGAACAGAGAAATAACCTTCTAGCATATTTAACCATTTGTCTAGGGCTCCTACATCTATCTGTCCTTCAAATACAGAAATATCAAAATTAACTTGTACCGTGAAAGGCGAGGTGCCTCCAAAGTGGTCGCTTGATGAATATGTGCCTATTTCTATTTGTAGGCATTGAAGGATGTGGGAAAAATTCTCCATCATTTCATCCCTCTGTCGCGTGAGAGTTTGCTCAAGCAACAGACTAATAGGATCCTTTTCTCTGTCTTTTTTCTTTTCTTCTGCCATCGAGGGTTTCTTGGGTGTGCGAGAGAGATTTTCCTCAAGAGAGACAATCTTGATACCCAACTTTCTATACTCAGACCTCGTCGGGGAAATGCACTGAAAAAAATGACCAAGAACAACCTGCTCTGATACCACTGATCTGAATTATTTTTGACACTAAATGAGATCGGAGATATAATAAAGAAATGCACAGAGATATCATAGATATTCAATAATATAATAGAAATATATCAGAGATTCAACCATAAACACAGATATACAGTAATACATGATTTCTATTAATGAAATAAATGTACAGAGACTGTAAAATATAGAGTGAAAGACTCGATAGAATGGTGGCAGCGTATCTCTGAGAAGAGATGTGACGGCTACTCGCATTCACAAGAAGATGATTATAATGAGGCTCTGAAGGCCTTTTTACAATAAAAAATAATTCCAAAAGTCCTAGACATCCAAAAACCTAACCCTAGGAGATGAAGCACCAAAAGTCATGTGGGCCCCGTTTGGGTAAGTTAGTACATCAACTTCCTAGGGTCGTAACTTTTGCATACGATCTCCGTTTTAAGCGTATGATAGCTCACTGGAAAGGTATCGTCAAGGAGATTCATTTTGGGGGATCAATCATGCTTTTTTATAACATAGATAACCTATATCTCAAAAAACCTTCATTTGGGCCCTCAAAATGGCCCCGGAAGTTAAAAACTGCTAAAAATAGTAAATTGCCAAATTTGCCAGAAAACTGTTTTGATCCAGTTAGAAAAGGTGGGTGGCCATTGATATCCACCTAGATCAATTAGCCCCAATACATATGGATCTGTATGTTGGAGAATAATTCAATATTAGGATGAAGAATGTGAAGTTGCTTGGGACAACTGGCAACAAGGCAGGTATGAGAACTCTTCAAGGTGTTGTAGAATTGTCTAAGTAGTGAGGTGGAATGGAATATAGATAAAGTAGTATACAACACATGATGGTATCTCATATCTACAAATATTTCTCATTGACATGGAGGTTTGGGTTGCATCCGAACACATAATATCGACACGTGACATCTCCCTGAAGTCTTCTCCAACCAGGTGGTGGGATACTCACAAAGAAAGTCTCTCCACTTTAGATGAAGTCAAGATCTCTATACAACATTGGTTCCTTCCACTGTTGTAGATACTGTAGTTGGGACAATATCAGAAGTATAAGAGTTAATTTTTATCCCTGGAAACATATGATGGTCATTCTAAACTAGTTTCACACATTGATCATTGTCTAGAAGTGTGGAAAGATACACAACTCCCTTCTTATCTATGGACATGTCACTTATTTCATTCTCTGAGAACAATTCCCAAATCCTGGTACATCCATGAGAAAACAAGAAGACAAACAATATGTTGGAAAATAATTCATAATCAATTCTGCCATGATTTCTCGTTCTTTGGTAAGACTCCTGAAATCAAAACTATGCTCCAACAAATCAACAAGATGTTGTTTGTTACTGAAGTTAGGCTTACATGTCCACTTACAGTTTTGTAAGAGAATTAACACTTTCTTCAATATAGCTTGTATCCATCCCCCATGAGAGTATCCATGGAATGTAGTAAATTTGATAAGGACCCTGAAGGTCCTAAGGACTTAGTGGAACTCATACATTTAACCTTTTAGGAATCCACTAGAACAAGAGAAGTCAAGGATACCATATCAAGTGATATTAGAAACTCATACACCCAACCTCTAAGGTTAAAAAAAGTAAACAAGGGGAGTGAGGAGGATCCTAAGATGACATCCATAGGTGATTATTGGGATTAGAAAACTATGAAAAATATACAAGATTTGTTGTTGGAGTACGAAGATATATTGCCTAAGATTTTTTCAAAACTGAAGGGGATTAAGGGAGAGTTGTGGAAAATGAGCATCGAATTAAAAATGGATGCTAAGCCTTCTAAACATAAACCGTACCGTATGAATCCACGATTCAAGGAGAAGGTTAAGAAACAGATTGATTGAATGTTAGCAGCTTGGTTAATTTTCCCTATGGATGAGGTTGAGTGGATCAATCCTATTGGAATCCACAACAAGAAGGGTACTAATGATATAAGAGTCTATGTGTATTACAAGAGTTTTAACACAACTTGTGTGCATGGACCTTTTCCCACTCCCTTTAGTGATGAAGTCCTTGATCAAGTAGTGGGAAATGAAGCCTATTATTTTATAGATGGATTCTTAGGCTATAATCATGTTAGAATTGCAAAAGAGGATAAGATAAAGACGACCTTCACTGCAAAAGTTTTAATTGGACTGTTTTTATTCTTTTGAAAGATCATGTAGAAGTTTTAAGACTAATGTTGGAAAGATGCAAGCAATGTCAAATCTCACTAAACATTAAGAAATGCATTTTTGGCACACCCTTTGGGATATAGTTGGGACATATAGTGTGCATACAGGGTTTATTGGTTGAACCTACTAAGATTGTTGTAATTTTGAACTTAACACCACCAAAATTAGTGCTCTAGTTAAGATCCACACTTGGACATACAGGGTACTACACGAACTTCATCAAGGGGTATGCATAGATTACTACACCAATGGAAAATTGTTGAAGAAGGACACAAAATTTCAATGGAATGATTATTTACAGTAAGGATTGGATACTTTAAAGGAGAAGATGGTGACAACACCTATATTAGTGTTTCTAGATTGGGAAAACACATTTCATGTGCATGTATATGCATCATTAATAACACTTGGAGTAATCTGGCGTAGCCAAGAGCAGGGGACTTAGATCATCCTATAGCCTTTGCAAGAAGGAAGTTATCATAATCCAAGTAGAATCACAACACCACGGAAAGAGAAGACCTAGCCATGGTATATGCACTTCATAAATTTAGACATTACTTATTGGGCAAGAATTTTAAAATTTTCACAGATCATTTTTCCCTAAAATATCTAGTCAGCAATCCAGTGTTGGGGGGGGGGATCTGTAGATGGTTGTTATTATTAGAGGAATTTGATTTTGAAGTAATATTCAAACCAAGGAAGCTAAATAGAGGACCTGATCACTTGTCAAGGGTAACTAATGGAGAAGAACCTACTAAATTGGAAGACAACTTCCTTGATGCATAGTTATTTTCAGTACAAGTAGTTGATGAGTACTTTGTTGATGTCATTGAATTATTGAGTACAAGAGTTACACCAAAGGATTTTAGTACTACACAAAAGAAAAATATGGTAGTCATAGTAGCAGACTATCAACTCATTGTAGGCCATTTATACAATATGGGTGAAGAGAATATCTTTAGAAGGTTTGTATTGGAACATGAATGACCCATGGTTTTAGAAGATGCTCATGAAGGTATAGTTGGAGGAAACTATGAAGGAAAAGATACCATGTAGAAGGTATTTCACACATGTTTATGGTGGTAAATAGTTCATAAATATGCCAAAGAATATTGTCAAAACTGTGATGTTTTTCAGAGCGTTGGAAAACACAACAACAACGATGAAATTCCTCTAAGACCAAAATCAACTCTTCAAGTATTTGATAAATGGGAAATATATTTATTCGGACCTATTAATCCACTATAAATAAGGTCAGGAGATAGATATATCATTACTGTAACAAAATATTTAACCATATGGGAAGAAGAAACACCAGTCAAGGATTGCAACACAAAGACAACATCACACTTCTTATTTGAGTAGGTGATCACAAGATTTGTATGTACTAGTATTTTAATGAGTGACCAAGGCACCCATTTTATTAATAGTACCATCAAGGATATGAATGCGTATTTTTAAATCTATCACTAGAATAGCACACCATATCATCCTCAAGCAAATGGGACAGTAGAAGCTTTCAGAACGATTTTGGAGAATGCTTTGACTAAGATATGCAATGTGAACATAGATGATTGGGATTTGAAAATAACAATAGTATTATGGGCATATAGGACTACATTCAAGAAGTTTATAGGAAATACACCATTCATATTGGTGTATGGACAGGAAGCAGTGATGCCATTAGAATTTCTAGTACCCAGTCTACGTGTAGCATAAATTACCAACATGAAAAAAATAGGTGCAGTAAAAGAAAAGTTAAGTCAACTAATGTAAATGGAAGAACACCAAATTATGGAAGTAAAGAAAGAAATGGACAAAGTATGGCATGAAAAAAACATAAAGAATAAGAGTTTTAAGGAGGGAGATTTAGTCCTCCTCTATGACAACAAATTCCTGCAACAACCTGGTAAATTTGGAATGCATTGGCTAGGGACATATGAAGTAAATAATGTCACAGCTGGAGGATCTGTGCAGCTAAAGGACTTGGGAGGAAAATAAATGAGATGAATGGGGTAGTCAACTGAAACGGTATAGGGAATGTTGACCTATTACCTCTCAATAGTTGCAGCACAGTAAGGAAACCATGTGTATAGTGTACTATAGTAGATATTATGAGAGAAAATTGATAAAATGAATAAAAAGGAGAAAATAAGAAAAAGGAATACAGAAAGAGAA
This sequence comes from Picea engelmannii, assembly GCA_009831015.1. NCBI lineage: Eukaryota > Viridiplantae > Streptophyta > Pinopsida > Pinales > Pinaceae > Picea > Picea engelmannii. The sequence goes on from ML784611.1 coordinate 484,006, forward strand.
AAAGAAGAAAAACACAAAAGAGGAGGAATTTGGTTGAATGGAAGGAATGGGGAAAAAGTCGCGCACAACAACTAATGCAACAAATTGGAAAGACAACGCACAGGAAAAACTAGACACGATGCAAATGCATGCAAAAAGTGGAAATTATGGCTAAAAATTTATACTCAGGGCTATAAAACATGGAGATCATGGGTCAATCAACGATAAGACATTTTAGAGCACAAAGAGAGTTGCAGAGACCTAAATTAGATGAAATTGTGTAAAGGCATTAACACTTGACTACTCAATCGACAACATGACACCTCTGAAGTTTGGAACTCTAGGAAAATACATTAGGGTTACTCGACAGGGCCAAAGAAACAAGGAAAGGATGGAAGATCCTGAGAATGTCATAGAATTGGGAGATGTTACTACCTCAGAGAAAAATTTACTCATCTCAATGAGGGTCAAGGAGGAAACCTCGACGGATTCGCAAGGAGAAATGGTTAAGAGCTCTGTAACCCAAACGACAATAAAAAACCTAAACCAGAAACCCTTGCTAAAAATAAGGAAATTAAAGGCCAACAATAGGGTCAGGATGATGAGGAGGTGTTGGTCAAGGACATCACTAACTAGTCGGAATATGAAGGGGAAGAATACAACACAACACAAACAACAACGGAAGGCCACCCTGCCATTGTCCAAACATCGCAAAAATCACACTTCCCTACATCCCAAATGTAGTGATAATAGTGGAGGACATGCTTGGGAAAGTGCCTAGACTAAGGTACTATGACCATGATGTTTGTGAAATGACAAAGTTCCTAGACTTAGCATAGGGAAGTTATCTGGAGGACACATGAGAGATAGGATCCCTCAGCAGACCCATCATGGAGCCCATTGTTATAACCCTAAATTGCACCACACATGCTTACCTAGCATCAGGCCAACTCATATCCCTTCATTGCCAAAACATCTGTTGAACAACTCTTTGGAAATCCTCTTGGGTCAAGGCCCACGCACCCTAGCCCATTACTGCACGCGTGTGCACGCTGGCTGGCTCACTACAGCCCGCGTGCACCTAACAAAGAACGAAAAGAGGAAAGTTGTCGACGGAGAAAAAAGCTATGGGTCAGTTAACTGAAACTCTCGACCATGCATGGCCGAGGCTTCATCCAAAACCCTAGCTCCTTCTAGCCTATAAAAGAAGGGGTATGGGTACCATTTGGAGGAGGAAAAAATATAGTGAAGAAACTCTGCCCATTTACAGAATCCATTGTCCCAACCCTTTAGCCATTCCTCATGAAAAAGGAGATTTAACGCAAAGCAGTTGGAGGACAGAAGAGGAGGAGCCCAGGATCAGGATCAAGGTGATCAGGGGATCAAATTTTTCTCAAAAATTAAAAGTGTTCGGAATTGCTTCAAACCGGATGAGAGTGTAGGCCTCATCATTGAAAACCCAACGCAACTCGTTTCGTCTCAAATAGACGTCGGGAGTGATAGATATTGCAATATGTTCATAAAGTCAAATAGGCAAAAAAAATGATGCTGACTGTATAGTCCGTACAGTCCGTACAGGCTGACGTGGCAGGGACGTACGACCATACAGAAGTGACGTGACAAGCATTTTTTGGTTGACAGTTGTTGAATTAGATGGTGACACATGGCATTTCATTGGCTAATGGTAAGGTGCCACGTGGCCCAATCATGGGCTGCCATGTGGCACCCCTTTATTGGTTAATTGGTTGTATGTAAAATTATTGGAGTCCGCGGGGTTTGACCCCCGGACCTCTCCTACCACATAGCGCCTTCGCAAGTACCATCTGACCAATGGACCACGGATTGAGCCTTGATATGTATATGCATTACATTGTATTTAAAGTTGCAATTTGTACCGTTTAGTGGGGGGTCGGGCCGGGGCTTAGCCCTGACCCGCAGTCATATCATATGCTATGTGACCATGTATATTGCATGGGAATGTTATACCATAAGCCAAACCTCCGGTCACATGGATTGTATTTATATGACTATGCCCTATGTGAAAAGGGGCGTGGGTTTTATGTTTGTAAGCCACGGTTTTATGGTATGACCCATGTGCCCACGACCGGAGCGCAGGGAGTTAATATAGTTGGATCGGTTCAACCATTAAGCCCTTTTTGCCATTATGCGCGGTCCTATGACCCATGTGCCCAGGTGCTAGGCGGTTGGGGGCTGGCGCACCCTTAACCGTCCTACGGTTTTCACCGTTGGCGTGGTTGCGCTCAGTGTTGGGTTTTCATGCTATTTATTGCATGTGTGCCAGGTTCAATTGACAAGGGTGCAATTTGTAGATGCAAAGACAACAAGCTTGAAGGGGGGAGACTTCCAGGAGGCCTAACTTCTTCATTTTTCGACTGATGGAGGTGCCGAAAGAGCCCAGACAGGGTTTTTTGGATGCTCTTAAGCCATTGGAGCAGTCGGTTTGTCAGTTTGAGCATTGTAAGACATGTGTTTTGAGTAGTTTTGAGCAATTAATAATAATGATCCATTGGAAGCTAGACCAGGAGATGTAGCCCAAGAGAGGGGTGAACTCCTTTATCAATTGTTGTGTTTATGTGCTTATGTTCATTGATTATGTTGCTGTCTATGTGTAATTTGCATGAATAATCCCTTAATCTATGTGTTGCAAACTGATCCATTTGCTTTAAACACATAACATTTACATTGCAATAAGTTCAAGTTTTTCAAGTCTTATTCATTTTTAGATCAAGTTGGTATCAGAGCACTAGTTTTTGAAGACTTGATTGTTTGCAAGTTTTGTTTCTGATGCTCACAAGGTTGAAACTCACAAGAGGAGAAGGTCAACTTGTGGAGCCAAGTTCTCATCCGACAAGGAGGAAGCATATACCATCACCGCAAGTTTCAGGGAGACATTCACCAAGCATAGCTCATGCAAAAAGTCATGAACATGTTCCTACCGAAGATGAAGATCTCAGAAAGGCTGTTATGGAGATGAGAGAGATGATGACGATCTTGATAGAAAGGAACATATTGTCGCAGGGTGAAGGCTCCAACCCTTCAATGCATAAGGGAGGTAGTGGTGACAAAAATCCAGATGGAAATGGAGGGAATGGTGCTTCTCCACCACCCTCTCCTCCATCATCTTCTTCTTCTTCTTCTTCTTCTACCAGTTCGAGACCTCTTCCGAATTCTCCAAAGGGGCATGGTAAAACTACTTCGCAAATTCCTTCATTAAAGCTTGATATAAAATTTGAATTGCCAATATACAATGGAGAAGTTAATGCTGAGAAGTTAGATAATTGGATACATCAAATTGAAGTATATTGTAGAATACATAAAATTCAAAATGATGAAACCAAAATCCATCTTGCTTCGTTAAGATTGGATAGTGCAGCACTTATTTGGTGGGAATCCAAGACTCAGGAGGAAATGAAAAAGCATGGTAAAATTTTGCTTTCTTGGAATGATTTCATTATCACAATTAAAAAACAATTTTATCCATTGGCATA